>CAKAKR010057877.1:0-23213 GCA_916700685.1 Adelosebastes latens | reverse complement strand
AGACGAGATACGAACACCGGTCTCCTGGGCGAAAGTCTTTTTTTTTTTTTTGACCCAGCTATCCACCCCGACCTCCTCCCGACGCGACATTTGTCGCTCTTCATACTCCCTGGTTCACGATTATGTGGATTACATACAAATTGATTTTCTGGGATATATATGAATTACAGTGCATTTATTTTCGTAAGTGTAGCTACGAATGGTGACAGCCTGCACTAACTGACATGTTCTCATTTGTTTAATTACAAGAACAGAAGTGTAAAAACAACAATTTGTAGTTTTACAGGGGGTTATATGTAAGGCATAATGTACAGCGAGCTGGTCATTGTTGTGAAAGAATCCCTGACAGGGCGACGCTGCACCCCGCCCTGAAGGGGATTGTGTACATTATCCTGCTTATTACACGGCTATTTGCTGAAGAAATCTAACTTTTGTCAGAGTTCGACATCTGAACTGCGCCCATAGCAACGGTCTGTTATACATAGCAATGGTCTGTTATAGAGAAATTACAGACCGCAGAACGCCGTGATTGACCAATCAGAATCGAGTATTCAACACAGCCGTGTAATAAGCTAAGCTAACCGCCTTCTTTCTTTAGCTTTGTATTTAGTGTTTAGTCATGAGAGTGGTATCAATCTTCTCATCTAACTATCAGCAAGAACATGAATAAGCACATTTCCCAAAATTTCAAACTATTCCTTTAATGCTGTCTGTCATAAATATTTGTGTTTTTATTACCTAACTATTGTTTCAAGGTGGTTTTTGTTTGCGTCAACTTGCTTTTCCAACATCTGAGATGTGAATGTCTTTGGGATTTTGTTCTCCGTGGAGCTGAATAATCAAGTGGACATCTGCTGGAGCTAGATTCCTGAATATTGACATTGCCGCCATCAAAAAGGGCTTGTCCGTAGCACAGCTTGTTTCCTTGGAAACGTGCCGTGCTCTCTCTTGTCTCTTGGTCTCTGCTTCAATCTCCTCAAGTCCTCCTCCTTTGTGGAGCTGCTGATGCACATTAGTCTGAAGTAGGCTGTCACTATATCAGATTTTAACTACATGATTATCATGGCCAGAATGGATGATAACGATATTATCAGGATATCTATAGAAAATATGAAAAAAAATCTGTCAAATTCATCTTTAACTTTGTTTATTGTGTGTTTTGTCTCTTTTTTGGCAAAACACTCAAAATACGAGGGTGGGGAGGTGGAGAGAGAGTCTGTAACTATAACTGTAGAGGTGCTGGATTATTTACTCAATATTACCATAAGTGTATATTATTAACATGGTATCAATATTTAAATTTTAAATATCAAGGTTATCGTCAATACCGGTATATCGTGACACCTATTCTGCAGGGATAAATTGATATGTTTTCTATCTTTCACTGTTGCCTTTTTTTTCACTTATTTCCATTCACCGGGTTTGCAGAAAAGGAATATATCCCATCATACAGCCCTTGCTGCTCTAACAACTTAATATTCTCCTCATGTGTTGGACTGGAATCGCTGGCTGTACGGGAGGGCTGTCACACTGAAATGAGAATAAAATGTCAGGGCGCTCCAAGGAGAGCTATACTGCCAAACTATTTTAATACAAGACAATTAATCACATGTATTACACTGTTAAATGAAGTATTTATCATTAAGAATCTATCTTAAGATGAAAACATTTAACTGTAGCTTATTCTGCTGCGTAATGATGAGGATCATATGTTGCATTGCAGCATATTGTGAAGTCATAAAGCTCAAGTCATAATCTTTTGACACTTTTACGCTTTTATCCAGTTGTTAATGTACACTAACTTCCAAAATTGTATAATATGCTGGTTAATACATGCTAGTTTTCATAGCATGTTGGTGCACACAAACCTAGCATGGAAACCTCAAGTAAAATGAATGAACACTCATATGCATATATATTATACTGTATATTCAACACAGCATTTCTGTCCATCTAATTCAACAACCTAGTGAGATCACAACATGTGTTCTTGCAGAGTTTAATGAAACAGTAATGTACCATGCAGATATTGAGGTTCAACTTCCTAAGCCTTAATTTTGAGTGTTTAAGTGTTCTCTAATACTTCACATGTGTCCAGATTTGAGTCATTTTCGCAGTAAGACCATCCCAAATCAGCTCAGATTGACTAAAACTCATCCCACAGCTGAAAATTGCTTGGACTTTTTTTTTGGTCAGTGCCAAAAGCTGAGTGACCCAGTGGCACATTTTGTTCTCTTGGTTTAGCAACCCGGTCTCACTCCCAACACGTCAAATACCGCAGCTTCCCCTCGGCGTCTGATACAACGCACGGAGGCACCCTTTAGCGCCTGTATGGAACGCACAGGGGTTTCAATTAACTCCTGTGTAAACCCTCCTGCATCATTATTAGATGCTCAGAGCGAGTGCGATAGTCCACTTTGGGCGGATGAGTCAAACAAACACAAGGTTTTCACCCAGGAGACCGCTGTTCGTGTCCCGTGTGAAACTGAAAGTCAACGTTGACTTATTTTCATTAGTCATTCACTAGTCAGTCAAGTTAACGTCACGATCATTTCCTAACCCTACCTACATAGTTTTGCTGCCTAAACCTAACTTCCCGTGAAGATGGAAGTTTATTTTGAAAAGACACTATAGAGAGGCAAAGTCTCTCCCTTTCCGGTGGACCACCATAGGAAAAAAATTAACGGTAGTCAACGACTTGCAAAATGATATTTTAAATTGACAAACATCATATGTGAGATTCATGGCGCAATTCAAACGGGATCAAAAAAATATTTATCTCTCTACGTTGATTACCATTCATATCTTTTTCCGAAATAAGGTCCTATGGGGTCCACCGGAAGGGGCGGGACTTCGCCTCTCTTATGCATGTAATTAGTATATATTGACACGCTGTCCTTGACACGTCCAAAACTAACACTAGATACTTAGAGCGTCATAGTTTGAAGCTTATGGCCACTGACCAAGCCTCGGTATTTGATGGGTTGGGAGTGAGAATGTGTGAAGTGCAGTTTCATGTTTTGTGACGTCTGCTGTAAATCCCCACAGAATGTCCTTCAGTACTTTTGTTAGTCTCAGAGGATAAGCAATGTTATGACATCCAACTGTGAAGTCTCCCATCCAAACATTTTTCCTAATAAGATATAATCTATGAACCCCGAATGACACATTTTTGTCAAATAAACTAGATGGACCTTCATATGAAAAAGTCTCCTTTGTAGCAAGGTCATATACATTTTGGAGCTCGGCAGAGAGACTCTGACAGCTCCAGATTAGTGTTCTCACCAAACCGTCTGTCGACTCTGACAAAAATAAGCAGGCTAAGTTTGTTCTGACCTTAACAGTGCACACTGATACACAATGACAGCCAGGCACACGGATACACACTCAATAAACAAACACACACCTACACTCACTCATCATCTGTCATACATTCAGATAAAGAGCAAGGAAATAAGAGACGCGGAAAGGGCGGTATGCATGATGCTGTATAGTTGCCAGTTAGGCTGTACAACAAGCCTCCAGAGAGTAAGACATGTTATTCTGTAGTTTTTTTGCTTTTCATCCAGTTATCTCAAACAGCCACCGATCTGTTTGACAAAATGAAACACTGTTAAAATAAAGCATGTGAGTGAATCAAAGAACAACATTTGTGGGTCCTGCAAATTCACAAATTTGTGGAGCATTTTGCAAGAAAATCTTCAAGAGAAAGTTGTGTGCAACAAGAAATTTTGCATGTTCGCCATATTTATTTGTGAATTATATGGATGTTTGTCCCCAGCTGATAGTATCGTAAAAGACTTTAATAGATATAATACTAGAGACCGGCAAATCGGGCCAGGGGCGTAAAGTTCCCCACTTTTACCTCCCCATACTTCCGGCACCCACGCCCATCTTCGAACTCGGCACTTTATTTTGATCTCAACCACACACCTGGGAGGTTTCATAACTGAATCTTGCACAGTTGTCACGCTATCGCGGTGACAAAATGTCCACAGATAGACAGATAGACAGACTTATAAACACCTGGCAAAGTACTCAAAACCACTTCTTTGGAAGTTCCCGCTACAGTAGCTGCTTCCAGGACCACAT
The DNA here is from genome assembly GCA_916700685.1 of Adelosebastes latens. Lineage (NCBI taxonomy): Eukaryota > Metazoa > Chordata > Actinopteri > Perciformes > Sebastidae > Adelosebastes > Adelosebastes latens. Next base: position 19,121 of record CAKAKR010057877.1, on the reverse strand, counting down.
TTTGCCATGATGACACACGCACACAGATTGGTGTTGTGAAAACAACACCGACCACACGCTATCGCAGCTGGTAACAGGTAGAACTTGTTCCTTTCTTCATTATACCTTTCAAAATGCTACTACCAAAATCCTGGGTCGCAGTAAAATAATTTGATGTAGTGTGACTTGTCGTGTAGTGACTGTCACTTTAACTCATAATAGAGGTATTTAAATAATATGAAAGTTGGAGGTGGGTAATATTCTGAGAAGAAACTTTCGTCGTAAATTTACAAGAAAATTTGCAGGAAAACCTTGAACATTCTCTGAGATGATAAAGTCATACATTTACGAAAACTTTGTGGGTTTTTCTTTAATTATTTTTTTGTCAAGGAACCACATTGCTTCACTTTGCAAGGTTGGATCAACCTCATCAGACGCCGCCGTTAAACAGGGAATGCAACACGCACACGTTAATGAGGTGCAATATGGTGCAATAGTTCTTCTAATAGACCCAATTCACGGCAAAGTCTGGATGTTTATGCTAATATAGGGATTCTGGTCTAAAATCACAAGTATTTCCTTGTAGCTCAATCCGATTGTAAAGTATAATTTCATTACTGTATGGTCATCCACTGCAGACATAATACATGGCAAGCGTGGCGTTTGTGTTGTGATGAGGTTGATCCAACCTTGCAAAGTGAAGTGATGTGGTTCCTTGACAAAAAACAACAACACTATATTACTACTTTAATCTCAGAGAATATCCAGTTTTTCTCATAAATGTATGACTTTATTCTCAGTGTTTTCTGGAAAATTAACCCCTCCCCAACTCCGTATTTATTTATTTATTTATTACCTGCAATGGCCCTGATATGCCGTCATGCTTTTCATAAGCTCTGAAGGTAAAATTATTTAGGAAGAAAAATCTTGCAATGTTGGGAACCACTAATGTACTACTAATTTGCTGTTTCAAATAGTCAACCTTGAACTGTGTCCTTTAGAAATATATTTTCTACTCAAATAATAGATATAGAGAGCTGTTTCGATGTAAATACAGTATATAAGAACAATACACACACTCAGAATGAAACTGAAAGAGAGAGAGAGAGGGAAAGGGAGAGGGAGACTGCTATTGATTTGACAGCCAGTTAATTCAAGTCTTTTGTTACCTAATACAGTCTGATCTATCACCAATCACATCCTACAGCAGAGCACTAAATGTGATTTGCCCCGAGCAGTGTTGATCCTCTTTCAATAACACACCTGGGAAAAGAAGGAGGCAATAATAACGAGAGGATTTCTGCAAACAGTGACTCACACACGATGAGTCAACTGTATGAGTTTATTACCAGGAATGTTTAAGAAAACAAGTGATGTACTCAGGTTAGATCATATTTTATGTGCCTGATGACCTTCCTTTTTAAGCTACTGGTCATGCTAGACCAGGTCTTTTTTCATCCAAGGACCCCTTATGAGACAGAGAATATACCGGGGACCCCCTAATGTACATCCCTTGGAATAATTTTACGTAGCCTATTTTTAACACTTCTATAGTCTAGTTATGTGAAAGTTAGAAATGTATTTGAAAGATATTAGACATGTATTAAATATATTTGCAGATTCTGAGAGTTATAGATTTGTTAGATTAGAAAGTAATCTATGAACCAACCCAGTTGTCAGAAAAAAATGTTGGCGTTGTACGTTCCTGCAAACCACGGGATACGTTAAATGTCGACGTTTCTGAACCAAAAAAAAGCTTTGATACAAAAAATAAATTTCTTATCAGCCTTGTATCACGCTTGCAGGAACGCACAATGATACGTGGTTAATGTTGTGAAATGATTGGTTAGGTTTAGGCAACAAAACTACTTGGTTAAGATTAGAAAAAAGATCACAGTTTGTGTTAAAATAATAAGTAACTACGTAAAGAAATAACAACCGCCCTTGTTACGTAAAACAACGTTACGTAAAACAACGTTACGTAAAACAACGTTACGTAAAACAACGTTACGTAAAAACAACGTTACGTAAAACAACGTTGCGTAAAACAACGTTACGTAAAACAACGTCGCGTAAAACAACGTCACGTAAAACAACGTCACGTAAAACAACATTTACTTTGGTTTGACACAAACCCCTCCTGAGTGAAAGTGTAGATTTAAAAATGTACATATTATTTGTTGAACTATGAAGCCTTTTGTAAAAAAAAAAAAATAACTACATGATAATTTAAATGAATGAATCTGAAAACTTATCACGGACCCCCCTGGCAGAGTGCCACAGACCACTGGGGGTCCCCGAACCCCACTTTGAGAATCACTGTGCCCGACCACTGAATGTATTTAATTGAACAACGGTGTGTTTTATTGCTTATGACTGACTTCAACTTTCCATTTGTAAAAGAAACAATGTGTTATTGCTGCTTTAATAGTCTCGCTTTATAAGCTTTTGTACATGTTAGGTGATCACACACAAATTAAATATAAGACCATCTATTTTATGTCATCCTTTCGTTTCCTAAATGGGTTTCTAATGAGATTAAGTGAAAACGTTGCTAAGTGTCCGTTTTAAGGGTTTTTTCCCTGCTGTGAAAATTTCTGAACAAAGTAAAACAGACTGAGGAATACACATAGTTTCTTCTTTACACTGGAAACAAATGGCTGATAAGACAGGAGTACTAATTACCTTTACTGTACAGTATCTTTAATATTTAAAATAATTTTAAAAGCATCCCGTTAAGTGCTTATTCGATGCAGCCGAAGATAGCGATCCAGTCAAAACCACATCAGCCAATAAGCCGTAAAGCTGCAGGAGTGCATATCTGATGTTATCCCCGTGCAACCAGTTGAGCATAAACTTGGCTCTGTGATTCAAAATTGGTATTTTCTGCTGCCTTATTCTAAACAGATGGCAGATAAAGGCAGGAACCTGTTGCTTTGCAGTCTTTTCATGGAGTGACACAAACACATGGCTTTTATTTTTTATTTCTACCATTTTGCCACAGGGATTGAAATGCTTCTGACAAGAGCAAACCTTGAACATTGTACCTGCTGAATGATTCCATCTCACACATATTATAACAGAAGAAACCCATTCACACAATCACAAAAGGAACATGGTTGAATGTTCAGTAGTCATAATGAAATATCACGTGTTTGTATGTGAATGTTTTGTGCTAAACATTAACATTTTTTGGTGCGTCTTGTCCATGAGCAGTCCATCTTCTGAATACTTCAGATATATCAGCAAATACTGTAGATTCATGGTCCTCATAGGATGGTTCCTAATACTGTCAGAGACCCCTTGACTGACCTTTCATCTAGTGCCACAACCAGGCCAACTTACACTGACACACAATAAATATTAATATTCAAATGACAGCTGCCATGAAATTTACAGAGGATATTCATGACCCCAGAAGATGAGCCCTTTTCATTTCGAGTTTTCCTCTAGCGCCACCGTCAGGCAAAGCTATCTTATCGTCTAATTGGCAGATTGTCGATATATTTGCAGAGCACATTCACGTTCCCAAGGAGATAAACCCTAAATGCAGTACCTGTGAGGGTTTCTGGACAATATTTGTCATTGTTTTGTGTTGTTAATTGATTTACAATAATAAATATATACATACATTTGCATAAAGCAAGCATGTTTGCCCACTCCCACGTTGATAAGTGTATTAAATACTTGACAAATCTCCCTTTAAGGTACATTTTGACCTGATAAGAAATGTGTGATTAATTTGCGATTAATTGCGATTAAATATTGTAATCAATTGATAGCCTATTTTTATATAAGAAAAAAAATATTTGCAGTTTAATTGATGATGAAAATGATTATTAGCTGCAGCCCTATTTTTGTTTATAGTGTTCAGTGAGTGAATACAGATTGTGTTCATCTGTCTACTTGTCTATCACAGCACCTCACTAGGTCATCAGTTTTACCCTAAAGCACTGTTTTTATTATTTACTTTTTTCCTCCATGAGGTCATGAGCAGTCAGCCTCCAGCTTGGATCTGCGCCATTCAGGGTTTCTTTTTTTTGTGATAAACTGCAGAAATGAAAAGTTTTCTCTTGAAAAAAATGCCAATATAAACACATAGAAGAAATAACAGAATAGCAACCGTACTGTATGTATTTACCAGATTATGTTTACACTAGGAACATAAAGAGCATGATCATAGAAATGAAAGGCGATGGGTGATAAGGACAATCATGACAACTGTGTGCTAAACTGAGAAATAGAATGATACAGTACATGTCGTCTGTGTTACTCAGTGTTGTTTTTCTATAGACTCCCTTCAGTAAACAGACTCCAGTCATTGTGAAATAGGTACGTCTTGAATATGTGCACACTGAAGTACAGTATTATTCTGTATTCCTATAGTTAATGAGAAACATGCAGACAGTGAATGCATCCAATTCTTGAAAGCTGCTAACTGGTTCAGTTGTATACAAGCTGCATCTTAGAGCAGTGTTGTCATAACATAAACCAGATGTTTTTTTGGGCTGGATTTTTCTTTTTTGACAGAGAAACACCTCTTTGACACATGACTTTCAGCTCAGTTTATACGGAGTTAAATGTTGTTAAATAACAGTATAACAAGTGAAGAGGAGAGGGAAAAACACGAGTTAAATAAATCATTACACGCCGAGTAAAGAAATAACAGTGTTTTCAATGATACAAGTGGCTTCGCTCTGTCTGTAACCTATGCAGAGTGTGTCTGGATTGCAAGAGAATTACTTACACCCTGTTGTGGTCCTTCCCCTGGCTGTTTGGGTTTGGATGTGTCCCAGACAAAAGCCCATCCAAATAAGATCAATGTGTGGCCACTCTCCCACAGCTCCAGAGCTCAGCAGACTGAGAGGAGGATTAAAAGAGAGTTGCCACATATGAAGCTCATGTTCGAGAGGAGCAAAAAAATCTTGTTTATGCGAAATCACACACTCACAGTATCAAGGGACGTAATCGAGAAGCATCGTTTCTTCCCATATTATGACAGATTTAGATTAATTTAAAGGCAGTATATGTAAAAACTCTGCGTCATGGAGATATGCATGACTCAGTGGATTCATTTTGAGGTGACTCAAAGTGACACATGAGTATTGCTTGATACCTTTACAGCTCGGTTAAGATAGTGTGCCTAATTGCATCACAATCTAATTACAGTGCGGCAAACGCTGTGTAATAAGAAACCAGGATAATGATCCATTACAACAGAGGAAGATCATCAGGGCTTCTAGCACCTAGTGGGCTCGCGAGGTGCTGCGGTTGTAAACATATAATAGCTTAATGGCGGGACAATTTGGAAGCAGCTGGAGGCAAAGCAGCCCAGGCAGCTGTTTCAGTTCAGACCGGCGGAGGAGGGGGGGAACACTACAAACCACTACACTACATTAGCATAGTGCTCATCACGGTGCGAGCACACACGCACATACCCACACTTATTTATGTAAGCAAACATCCCACTCAATAAGGTAGTAAAATAGTAAGCTTTCAAAGAACAAAACAGAAAAGCAAAGCAGAGACAGTCCAAAATGTCAATCTGTGTTTGATTCAGGGGGTCTAATGCGGAGAAGATGAGCTTCGACAGAGAGGACAATGTTTATCACACAGTCAAAACAAAAGAAATATCATAAAATCTTACAAGACCATCACATGGTTTGGGGCCTTTTGTCTAGTGAAACCACTCATCACTGATAATAAAACACATGATAGAGGAGGTTTTGCTAAAATAATTAAATCCAAATGCAGATGTAGCTGAGCACAGATATTAGACAACAAACAGTATTCATATAAGCAGAAGAACCCAGGATTATTCTTTAGGAGCTATACAGCGCCCTCTATTGGCAGCACCAGATGTCTTTCTAGGTCTGTGGTTCCTGAAAACATACCCAAGGTCCACACAAGAAAAACCGTCACTCACATTCCCCTGCCCACAAGCGTAGGAACTGTAATTTTGTGGCTCAGGGCAAAAGGATTTACTTGGACAAGATGACTGAGGTTTTATGCTCCAGCTGATGTCAGTGCCTCAGCATGAGTCTGTCGTGTTTGTTTGTTGCCCTTTGAAACAATAGACATTAAAAATATAATTTAGCACTGTCAAAGCAAATTGTCTTTTTGATCCTTTTTGGAAGAAGTTGGCCTCAGCTGATTGGAAAACAACTACCTTAAGATATGAGCTGTCTTGCTTTGTCACACAGGGTGCGATTATAAACAATAAAGCTGACGGTGGTGCCGCTCTGTTCTCAAGTGGAGAACCACTTGCGTTCACTCTCAGCACAAGCACATGTTGTACACAGAGCTGAATTTTTTTGGCACCTGTGAAAACACACATGGACACACTGTTGGACACACACACACACACACAGTCATAACACGTATTTTTAATATTGTGGCTCTGGAGAAGCTCATACAAAGAGAGAGAGAGAGCGCTGTTGCTGAAAAACAAAAAGGGTTTGTGATGCACACTTGTTCTCCACTAATTTTTAAAGGTCTTCTGTAACAAAGATTGATACTAACATACCCAAACACCGCTGACATCCTTGAATTATTTGATAAAAAAGAGAGATTACCCGTCGGTGGCTTCGTGAGGACACATTGTGTGATGATATATTGCAAATAGTCAAATCAGCAGTAGCTTTCAGACATTTTATTCCAGCACCAGATGCTTCAAAGCTGACATGCTGAAGGTAGAGGGAGAGACACATTTCACACAATGGAAACCCCATGCTGCGACATGGCAGGAAAATCCAACAGAGACCCTTGACAAGGTCTTATTTACCGCCCTCTGCTCAAATAGATAAATGGCGGGTACATCCTCACAATAACAAAGCGCAGAAGATGAGCAAGTAGCGGAGGTGCAGGGAGGCTAACAGCTGCACTGCTTCACCTACTACAGTACGTGTACGTAAACACTCTTCTCCTTCTGGAGCTTTACTTCTATTTTTCGAGCGATTATGAAAAATATGGTAACGCTTGACCCGTGAATGTGACAAATAGGAAGCAGACTCTGCTTACAGCTGTGAACAATTACAAACAGTGGAGGGAATGCTTCTCCGCTGCTGCTCTCAGGAATGTGCATCATTGCCCTTTGTCCTCTGAACAAATTGGGGGGGAAAGACTATTCAAGCCGGTATAATCCGTGCATTAGGGGTGTTTTAAAGCGCTCTCATACTTTACATTCTTTTGACTGATACCGATCTTGACACCTGTGAAAATGCCAAAACACCAAGTTGTATTTTTACATTGGTCAATTTAGATATGAAAGTAATGTTTTAGTCTAAATTTTCCGAAGAAAATACATGTTAACTGCCAGGACCTGCTCTAGCCCTTTTGGTGCCTTAGGCGAAATTCGTATTTGGAGCCCCCCACCTCCACCCCGAGAACTCTAACCCTAGCCCCGTAAACCGCAACACACATCAGACATCACAATGGTTTTAAGACAAAAATTACGATTTTTATTTTAATAAATAACTATTTATTTTAATATAAATAAACAATTGGTCCCTGATATTGTTGGCTTAAAAATGTTTAGTCAGTTTCACTACTATTTACACTTTTATTTATTAAGAAGTGCAGCTGGGCAGATGAAACAGTGTGAGAAAGAGAGTTACAGGGGTGAAAAGTGTATTTCTTTATTTTTTAGTTAGGGTTATTTATTTCTTCATTTGTTACCTGAATGCAGAAAATGAGGGAGGGCGTCCACCGGCATTTTTTTTTTTTATTTATTATTTTTTGAGGGCGACGAGCACCCCCCAGAAGGTGACGCCCTAGGCGACCGCCTACAGGGCCTATGCCTTGAGCCAGCCCTGTTTATTGCTGAAGTTTCACAGCTGAGACATATGAAGAAGTAGTTCAAATGCTGAAGTAGTTTGGTGAAGTGCTAAACAGACAGTTGAACTGTCAGTGACTGTTAGCACTGAATGAAGTTGAAGCATCAGTTGAATCAGATTAAATGTCAGTCGAAGCATTGGTGATACTAGTGGACGTCCTGAAATAAATTATTGTCAGTTACAGTGTATAAAATGGCGATGTCAGTTGAAGTGTCAGCCGAACTTTAAGCACTGCAACCAGTCAAAGTAAATCATGTGTCAACAGAGAAAGTTAGAAGAGCTGAAGAAGCTTTTTTTTGCCGTTAAAAGAAGACTTGAGACCTGAAAGGGTTTGAAGTGCCAGTCAAAGTGTGAGCTTTGAAAGGAGTCAACTGAAAAGAAAGAGGTGAATGCAGTTGAAATGTCAGTTGAAGTGGAAGTGCTGTAGCGTATGCACTGTATACGCTGATGAAATGTCAGTTGGTATGTAATCCCAGGCAGGAAAATTGAACAGATGCAACAAGAACAGATGCATGTTATAGATAAGTAACCTTAAAATCTAAGTATACTTTATGAGAAACTATTATATGGAATATGAAACATTGAAAATATAAACAAAATAATATTAAAAAATAGTAACTGAACCACAGATAAACAATAAAGTGGAGAAATATTACATGAATACACCAAATATTTGGGGAGATTTGCTATTTTATGTGCTGGAAACAACAAGTTGAATATCCTCAAACATTAATGTGATTTTCTCTAGTTTTCAATTTGCATATCCCTTCACATTCCTCTTTAAACAGCTCCTTTCAATCACTGTAACACAGGGGAGGAAAGAGAAGTAAACATCAATACTTGGAAAACCAGAAGCTTATTTAAAGGAAAGCGATTAATATTTGTCCGCTCTACTAAAAAGAAAGCCGAGTTATCAACTCATCAATTTTCAGATTCTAAAAATGTTTCTTTTCCTAAAACACACAGTAGTTTGAGGAGTTAATCTCTGTTGGTTTGCACAGCGCCCTGGCCGTGCAAATGAGGACAGGTCCTTCTTCAAAATCTCCATTCCAACCTGACAAGTTTAAACAAAGCAATTTCAGGCCCAACTGCACCTGCAGTATTGACGTGCCTCGTCAGGGGTGTCTAGCAGGAAGACAATAATTTGTCTTGTAACACGACTGAAATGAGCTCAGAGTCTGGACACTGTTGCCTGGGAGCAGAGTGACAGCGAGTAACAGGCTCCCTTTATAAAGGACATCTTGCATTAGAGCTACCACACAAACTACACACCATAATGCATTAACCTGCTCTTATTTGTTTATAATATACAGCTTTGGGTTTAATGCGGTATTAAATTGATCATCAGTTATATAAATTAACCGTAACTTGGACTGCAAAACACTGGGATCAGAAATAAGTGTTTGTTAAAGAATAATATATTTTTTTTTTATTGTCAACAAATCCTATGATAAGGCTAAAACCAATAATGCATTAGTCCCCAGCTTCTCTGTGGCACTCAGCCCCAAGCCTATTTGTTTTTGAAGACGTAAATCACAATTCACAATTTTTTATTTTTTAATGAAAGGCTCAGTAATTTCCTAAATCAGCTGGGCACTGTAGTTTTTAACAAAAGTTATTCAAACAGGAGTAAATCTGGAATTTGTTGGGGACTATTTTCCGCTGCAGATTCGTTGTGCTGTAAGTAGAATAAACTACAGTACCCAGGTTCATCATAATGAACATGTTCTCCAGTGTAACATTGTGGCTCATTGGTGTATTGTTAATAGTTTTTGAACAACAAAAGAGGTCTATGGCACAGAGGAATAATCTATATCAGTCTGTAGCTACACAGGAAATACTTGGATTGATTTATTGTTTGATTTGGTTTTATCGTGGGATTTGTTTACCATGAGAAAAATAAAGAATATCACCAGACTTATTCTTTAAAACTTCTCTTTACGACATTCAGAGCATTAATTTAACAACTATTTGCTGTGTAAAGATATAGAGGAGTAATGGAGTTGAGAATTAAGTCGCTCTCCCTCTGTGTGTGTTGTAATCTGAGTTTCTCTGTGCTTTGTTGACATAGACGGGCTGGCCACATGTGCCTTTTAGTGCAGGTTAGTGCATGTGAGCGTGCCCCACTGGCTAGCTCCTGGCCGCCGCTCTGTATTGTGCTCATACAGTAGTTACAGCTGATAACGCTGTCCCGTCTGGCGGCGGCGCGGAAGCGTAGGATAACGCTGTTAGCTCTTTCAGCACTGCTGCCGTTGTTTGCACTGTTAGCATCGTTAGCTGCGAGACGCTGGCTCAGGCGCCACCATGTTAAAAGCCATGTGTAGGCAATGGATGTGCTCTAAATATTCGAATATAGGACCTTTAAAGACATCAAAGAAAGACAAAATGTTTATTACATTTCAGGTTTTTGTTTGCCTGAAAAGAGGATCAGCTTTCACTTTGCACTTCTTTCAGTGGGCCTGAGGGCTGAGGTTGCTAGGCGATGGCAGCTATCTCTGTGGTGACGTGATCCCCCTCGGGCCTGATTCTCACTCATCACCTCCACAGACAGATACAGGGACATGTGCATACACACATGCACAATGCCCACACACACACACACATACTGATATCCAGAGGTCTTTCTCTCACTCTGCTCTTATCTCTGGGAGGCTGTTGTCACTCACTCATTGCTGTGCTGAGAGGGGCTTCAATCGCCTGACCTGATGAGACTTTGAGAACACCTCGGAAATCTCTCGGTTGTCAAGGAGAACCAAATGGTGACAATGAAGAGGCCGCTCACCGCCTCCTCTGTCTACCGCTCAGAAAGCTCCGTTTATTCTCCAAGCCTGTGTAGAGATTTGAATTTGAATTTCTAAAACCCATAAAATGTCTTGTATAAATTCCCCTTAAAACACTTAAAGACAGCTACTTGTAAGTTCCTCACATTCCTGAGATAATTTTAGACGGAAATTATAGTTGATCGCTAACATTGAGGATGAGGGAATGTCAAAAAACAAATTACAGCATGTCATCAAAAAGTAAAACATTTTGTAGACAACATCATATTTGATAAACAAGACTAAGAGTCTACAGACATGCTAGCAGCTCCGTGAGCTTGTAGTTAGGCATAGCTGTGCTTTGAGCTAAATGTTAACATTAGCATGCTAATATGTTCATAATGACAATGTTAACATGCTGATGTTTAGCAGGTATGACGTTTACCATGTTCACCATCATCTTTAGTGTGCAGGCATGCTAACATTTGCAAATTAGCACTAAACACTCAGTACAGCTGAGTGTTGTTAGTTTTGCAGGTATTTGGTCATAAAATGACCTGATGATGGTGCTCGATGAAAAGTTTAGGGATTTCCAAAATTATTACTATTCATCCTGAGGGGAACGTGAATGTGCGTACCAAATTTCATGGCTATCCATCCAATTGTTGGCTAGACATTTTATTTAAAACCACCTAAACTCATGGTGGCGCTAGAGGAAATGTCAGGAGACCATCAAAGTCATTAGGATACATCATCTGGGAACCATCAATGTTTGGAGAAAATGTTGTAGGCTACCAATCCAGCCGATTAGACTGTTGTCAGGCTATTAAATAGGCGTTATCAGTCGCTATAAGCCCCATAGATGTGGGTCAATAGGGGCCTACCACACCCACTAGTAGGTTTTATCATCTAGTCACATGGTAGATCAGCAAAAGAAGGTATAAAAGAACACGACAGTGACCTCTTGCGACCGTAGTAATTATGTAGTATAGACAGGGTGAAAATCCATAAGGGGTGGAGGTCAGATGATGATGGGTGGGGCACAAAACACAGGAGACTGGAGTTCGCATCCCATGTGAAACCAATAACGTGTAGTTGTTTTCGTAGTTATTATAACACAAAACACAATGTTTTTCCCTAAACTTAACTGTTGCCTAAGAAGTTGTAATATTTTGCATAAACCTAAAGAAGTTGTAGTTTTTGTTGCCTAACCCTAAAGAAGTTGAAGTTTTATTGCTTAAACCTAAAGAAGCCTTTTTGTTTGTGTTCAAAACATGACGTTTCATTCAGTTTTACATGTTACGTGTTGCTTTTAAGTTTCACTTTTACTTTTACAGTGTAGTAGGCGTATATGCCCCTAATGACCCACATCGATGGTTACCTATTTAATGGCTTGATAACAGTCAAATCGGATGACCAATCCATCCAGTAGATGTTCAGATATTTTACTGGATAAGTGAAAACTAAGACCTGCTGTTGACGCTGGATGAAATGTTAGAAGATCACCAAAGTCACTGGGATTCATCCTCTGGGGGCCACGAATGTCCGTCCATTCATTCATGGCGATCCATCCAGTAGTTGTTGAGATAATTTAGTCTGGACCAAAGTCATGCATGGACCAAACAACCAATATTGCCATCCATTTTTCTGAGTTCCAATTCAAATACGTCATGAAGTCAAAGTCCCAGAAGTAGTCCCAATCTTTTCTATCAGTCTCAAGTCTGACCACAGAGGACAGCCAAGCACCTGTCAAGTCAAACCAAGAATGAAGAAGTCAAGCTAAAGTTCACCACAACAATTCATTCATAGTGATACAAAACGTCACATGAAACACTATCGTGTGATCATTGATAGACTGGACTGAGAGTCAACAGCCAGCCTGTCTCCTTCTTGGCAACCTTACAGTTATTCATCTTGTGTTTATTTATTCAGACTTTTACTTTTCAGCTGCACACAATTGTCACATTTTGTCAAACAGGACAGCCTCAAAGTCCCTCAATTACTACTTGCCAGTCCGAGTTTCACTTGCTGACAGACTCAATGACTGCCTAACTGACACAGCTGTAAAAGTACTACAGGGTAGCAGTTACAGTACATGGAGCTAAAAGCTAAAAGCACACCTACCCACTGGTTTGAGTGGCTTCCCGTATTTTGAAGTGTAGAACAAAGTCTGACCTTTTGCATCAGGTTACAGTCTTGGGAGGCTTCATTGTCATCACACAGTCTGTGTACACCGTACCTCCAAGCATAGAAAGGAATCATGTTTTCCATTCCCCCACTCTGCAGCTGTATCCATGGGAGCACGAATCAGGTCAGGGAAACATATCAACATGAGGAAAATCATATCAATTCCAGAGCGAGGAGAAAATGTGATTTTATAGTGCATTCATAAAGCAAGCCATCATATTACAATAAAAATTAAAGAGTTAGGACACAAGGCGGGCAAGTCAAGTATCAAGTCATCAAAATTATGACTATAGATAGAACGAGCATGTAGTGTAACTCCTCATTCAGAGTCAAACCAGCTAATATTTAGGCTGACTCCAGTTTGTTTTCATCACACTTAATGTATTTCCTCATATTAAATAGCATGTAGGCCTATATATAAAAACAAATTTCAGGCTATAAAAACAAAATAAAGACTTTAGATACTTGAGTGAACTCTCTCTCTCTCTCTCTCTCTCTCCTTTAAAACATATTTGCAAGTTTGTTAATCTTTCATTTGAACTAAAAAAAAAAAAAAGCCTGCGCATGTTTGATCCTGCTTGAATATTTAGCAGCATCTACAGTATTGAGACAGACCACAGCACAAATCTGAAGCTCAACAGTCTATGATCTTTCTCTGTACACAAGTCTGAGTCTGCTTGTATGTTTATCACAGCACTAAGAGGCGCAGGGAGAAGAGTGCTTACATTTCTCAAGGGGCATATTCCACTAATCCTGATTGCTATCTTGCTACTATTAAAGTGGTTGGCATCGACGCGCACAGTTGAAAAGTGTTGATTAGCTCAGTTTCTAAATGAGGGTACTGATGCAGAAGAATCTCTGTGACACCCTTCATCAGAGCCGATAAGAGTCTCTAATAATGTTGAGGAAAGGCGCTTCAGTAAATTTTGTGTCCTTATAAAAATGATAACAAAAGGAAAGGATATTATAATCTCATAATAACTTGCTCCAAAACACGTTTGACAGGCCGCACACATTAGTGACCTACTTAAAACAATTTTGTAGCTCAGTCAAATAGTTCACTCATATCTCCTTTTTCCAAGTTTCCAGGTCTGAGAAGTGAAGCTAATGCTGAAGTGCCTTAAACTTGCATTCTTTCTAACAGCCAGCAGGGGGCGACTCCTCTGGTTGCTAAAAGAAGTCAGATTGTATAGAAGTCTATGAGAAAATGACCCTACTTCTCACTTGATTTATTACCTCAGTAAACATTGTAAACATGAGTTTATTGTTTCAATCACTAGTTTCAAGTCTTCCTCAATACAGCATGATGTTCATTTAGTAAATTATGGTCCCATTTAGAGTCAAATAGACCATAAAGCAGGGTATGCTTTAGGGCGTGGCTACCTTGTGATTGACAGGTCGCCACCATGGCGTTGTCCGGTCTGGGATTTGGCTGCGTTTTTGTCTTACAACTTTAACCCTTTCACAGCGTGTTTTCAGTTCATGGAAGTTAATTATAACCTTTTTGGTCATCTAAAAATGTCTTATTCAGCATTCGATTGTACTTATGGTGCCTTCAAATGGGGTCGCGTTTACCATATTCACGAAAAGAGTCCATATGAACGCCCCCCTCTTGTGGTATTCACAACCTCGTAAGCGGAAAGTTTCTGAAAGCTCAGAGTTCAGGAGTTGTGATGTTGTCAGAAATGGCGGAGGCCCTGGAAGTTAATTTTTCGGTACATAATAAGTGAATATATTTAATTTTGGTCGTATATTGTAATTCTTCGTAATTGTATAATATGTCTGAGAAAAATGTTGATATTCCCAACGGCCTCATCTTCTTCCTCTGTCATTATGCCTTTGCATTTCCTGTAATTATGTTACCCACTTGCTAGCTTGCGAAATTGTTAGCCTCTGTGGCTTCTAGTCACCGATAGTAACGTCAATATTGCCATTGCTTAGCAGCGGTGTTCTCACAAGTTAACCACTTGAACGCCAAGCATATCGTCACTTCTTATTTTGTCACTTCTGGTTGCAAAAAAACAAGATGGCGACGGCCAAAATGCAGAACTTGAGGCTTCAAACCAATGGGTGATGTCACGGTGACTACGTCTACTTCTTATATACAGTCTATGGTTTTTAGCCGTGCTAGCAGCATGACTTATATAGAGATCAATATAAGACAGTGATGCTCTGTACTGGACTGCGCATCCTTTGCTGGACCCTACTTAACCCTACAAACTTTCCTTTTGTTGTCCTACACTTTTAGTTTTCCATTTCACATGCAGAAGAACACATAACACTGAACCCATTGCCCCTCAGTTTATACACTGGCTTCGATTGTTGTAATCTGCTGAAAGATCTGCTCGCGTCTGTAAACTGCAAGCACAATTAATGAGCAATCAACCCGACAGTGTACACACAAACACACGGGTCAGTTTACATCTTTCACGTCTGCATATTCTGGCATCGTTGCAGTGATTCGGAGTAGCTTGTCATCATTCATTTTGAATTCTCACATCAGTCCATCCACAGCCAGGTTTTGTCTGTCTCCCCAATGCCAAATAAATCTTCAAGGTTACAACTCAGTGTTCTGCCACAGTGCCTGTCGCTGTGTCTTTATCTGACCTTGGATCAGGAGCCACTCGCCAAAGGGAATGGCTGACAAGCACTCCCCCATGTATGGCACCTTTGTGAGCCAAGTGATGAGAGATAGATGCTTGTTCCCTGTGTCCGTTCTCTTTGTTGACCGAGTCCTCTATCGTGTTTGGATCAGCATTGTTTGACCTCCTCCCCGTGCTTCGCTTGACGGTTACCTGCCACTTGGTTGTGTCAGTAAAGTGTAAAATGCAGCTGCAGGATAAGATAAGATGTAGTCTTGTAATGGCCAACATTGGAGTCAAACTATGACATGTCAAATACTTATTTTCTATACTCTGAAATACAATCACGCACATTCAAATGCATTTCTTTACCTCTTGTATCCTTTTATTTATTCAAAATGAAAATTGAAAATTCTATTAATTTCATATGGCATTTTGGCCACATGTAATCTCTGATGTGTTTCAGACCGACACTTGCAAATGCCAACTTTTGCGCCGTCGTGTGAGCCACGGCAAACATGAGCGCAGCTTTCGCAAGCAAATAACTTTTCCTTTGAAGGACTCCTCTGAGAACATCTGCACGGGAACATCTGGGAATGGCAGGAAATTCGGCATCTCTCAGCGTGACGTGCATTGAGTGTTTTTCAAGTACTTCAGAGGGATGAGCAGAGTATCGAGCCCTGCAACCTCCAAACCCCCGACAGAATTTATGGAGTCCAGCGGCAAGTGGTTCTCATTACCCGTGACATCTTCCAAACAAATTGCTGTACCCAGCATACTGGTGATGTTTGTTTCCTGGCATAATTACTGTTATATTGTGTTTTCACAATATATATATATGTCCACAACATTGTTCCAGTTGTTGTTAATAATACACTTGGTGTGATGTGGCTTGAACGAGGGATTTTTGTATCATTAACAGTCACTACAGTGTACATACTTGCATTATCCTCCCTTTTATTTCACAAAAACCCTAAAACCACAAAAATAAAAATGCCTTTTAATAACAGGAATCTCCCACCAGTATGAGGGGGCATTCCAGTTCCAGTTAAAAAGCCATCCAGTTTTAATAGAGTTCATCTGGCAGTGGGGAGCAGCGAATTATCCGCCAGGAATTATGGTATAAATTGTGCCTGAGACTGGAGGACTGAACAGACTGCACCTGGTCCGACACAGCTGCTTCACACACACACTTCTGCAGCTCAGATCCAGAGGCCTTGAAAATGTCTCAAAGGCAGAGAATAGAAAGGGAAAATGGTCTCTTTGGCCAGTTCTCTAAAAACCAGTGAGTTTAAAGTGTTTCATTTGGCATTTACAAGCTAGTGGAAGAGAATAATATGAGAAAAATCATTAATTCCCTTTATGGAGAAAATTCACTCAGTATCTTTTCAACCAATTTACACCTCTTGTAATGACCTTGTGATTAATTTGAATGATTATATTGTTGCATTGTTAATCAATATCTATATTGTGTTGATTAATTTCTGTTTTCAAGGTTCCCAACAAACTGTCTTTTCCCTCTGTTGAAAATGAGGTCACTTCTGACGCATATACATTTAGAGGTTGCAGATAAGGGGTTAATTTCATCAGCATGGCAGGTGTGATATACTATCAGAGTACTGAGAGCCCATATTGAGCCTCCTGTTTATGTCTTGTTGTGCCTCTTCGAGCCAAGCAGGTGCTCAGTTGAGTTGCATCCAGTGATTTAGAGAGGCATGTCCAACCCATTATCCTCTCCTCATCCATGCCTGTCTCAGTGGATTCTCTCCTCCTGCCAACATTTTACATTGTCCTCTGCAGCCAACGGGGACACAATGGAGAGCAAGTTTATATGAGAGTGTATATGATCTCAGTAACACCAATTAAGATAAGATACACTTTTTAATCTAAATTTGTTGAAACAGTATAAAAAAAATTAAATTAATTCCTAAGCCAGTTCTGCAAAATACAAGCTAATTTACTGCTTTTCTCTCAGAGTATATAACAATCTAAAACTCTACCCACAAAAGAAGGAGCCGAATCAGTCATTTTGAAAGAGGATTTAAATGTGCAAGTATTTTGCAATTTATGTATCTAACAACATATTACTCACTATGGATTTCAGCAATAGTTGTAACAAGAAAAATGAAGTTGTATGACAGATAAAGTTATGTATTGGTACTATATGCTATTTTCTGAGTACATCAGTAGTATCAGTTTGTTCATTGCAGGAGAAAACAAAGAATGTGAGCACAATATAGAATAAAGAAGTATCAAAAGCAAAGTATTTGCATGTTTGAATTACTCAAATACAGGCATTTACTTGATTTTAAAATGTTACTAACCTGTTTAAAGGAACAGTGTGCAGGATCTGACGGTATATGACGGTGAGGTTGCAGATTAGGCTACAACTTCTACTTTATACCAAGCGTGAAAGATTGCTACGGTGGCCGACGCGAAAACATGAATGGCCCTCTCTAGAGCCATTTGTTGTAAGAGTAGAGTGTGTGTGTGTATGTGGGAAGTGAGTGATGAAGCAAGAGAGAGAGAGAGAGCGGCAGAGACGGGAGCGAGTAGCGCTATCGACTTCGGCCCAAGCAGGAAGTTAACAGAGTTTGGTTTGTCTGTTCTGGGCTACTGTAGAAATAGAGGACCCGCTCCCTATATGTAGATATAAACGGCTCATTCTAAGGTAACAAAAACACAACAATTCTTATTTTCAGGTGATTATACACTAAAGAAAACATACTTACGAATATTGTATTCCATTTTTGCCAATAGATACCCCGAAATCTTACACACTGATCCTTTAATGGCCTAATGGTATTTCTATATGTGATTTATTGTTCAGTAATGATCGCATCAACAAATGGCCAAGCTAAACATCTCATTACAGCCATTATTTTGGTAATTTCTCAGTTATGTCTGACAATATCAAAGTTCACATAGGAATGTCTGGAGCATGGGTCACCTGCAGATATCAACAGCATTATGCTACAATAGATTAATGTGTTGCCTCATTTTAGTCACAATTTTTGCATGCAGGAAGAAGCACTATTTAGCCCCGTCGCCAAATTTGACTATTTTCTCCTTATCTGTTTATGATGTTAATCCTGATTCACAGTTCACTCTATGAATACTATAAAGATGTACAATACTGTGTGACATTTCTACAAGAGTGTTGGATATGTTAACCACATTTTATTTCCATTGAATTCTTATAGCACATCATTTAATGTCTTATTAATGGTTTGACTCTGGTAAATTAGCTATAATGATTTAAATCTGGAAAATGTAAACGTTCTAATTTAATGTTCCTTGCTATCAATACTCAACATTGAGGTACAGTGTGAGTTTGACGGACAGAAGAACATATTATGTTGTTACGTTAAATGTTCTTATGCTAAATATAACGTATTGTTGAATTTCATTCTTCATATATAAATACTCTGTGAAGATGTTTATTGTGCGGTTACTACAGCTCCTACATACTGATGTCTTGGCGGTGTCACAAGGATTCAAGAGACAACCATAATGAAAGACTATATAACTTTCTCTCTCTCTCTCTTCATATACTCTATAGTGTGACTAGAAGCGTCCCTCGGGTGAAGACCCCTCAGACTTGGGCTGGAATGTAAAACAGGTGCTGCACAATTGGTTCCTCCGCAGCGGGGGCGAAAGAAAAACAGCCGCCCCTGCAGGAACATGAGTGACAGAACATCACATTCTCCAGCCAGCTGTGTCTCCAGATGATCCCTTATTTACACAGGCAGACTTAAGGGATAACATACAGCATGCAT
>CAKAKR010057875.1:0-36432 GCA_916700685.1 Adelosebastes latens | reverse complement strand
CGAACAAATAAAGTCATAGTATAGTATGTCAAAAAAAAGATAGTACGGTATGTCAAAAAATTAAAAAAGTCATAGTATAGTATTCCAAAAAAATAAAAGTCATAGTATAGTATGTCGGAGGTAAATGCAATGCGAGTATTTCAGGAACGTCCGGAACAGAAAGGGCGTCTGTTAACACGACAAATGATAAAAAAAAATAGCTGACAGAAGACTTTTTCAGCTGCTACAAGGGATGTCCAAATGTTTAACAAAGTAAAATAGATAAAAACAAACCACAAGTGAAGTTGCAAAAAGAACTGAACCTCTTTATTTCGACTGTCAATGATCCGACGGATGCTGCAACTTCAGGACCATTCACACATTATGAGTGACAGTAAAAAAGTAGAGTTAAGCACGGGATGCAAAAAGGTTCATAAAATATTAGAAAAATGTCTGGGGGGAGTCATCAGAATTAAATATAAATTGTACAAGACAAATATATGCAATGTATAGCCTACAGCTGGCAGCATTAATTCAACAATTAAAGCCTGGCAGGGACATTTATAACATGATCTTGGGGACCACTTGGTAGACGTCTCCATATGACACAGGCTCTGTACCTCCTAGTGGATGCTTGGTATGTGAAAAATACACCAGGCTGAACTTGTGAAGTGCATTTCCCCCTCAACTCATTTCATGCATCACTGGAATGTAAACATGGAGTAAACATATTCCTTGGCCTGTTATTAGTGTTCTGTTTACTCATAATCACATCATTTGTGGCTCAGAAAAGCATCGCCATCCCCCTGCTGCGTCTTCATTAAGCACAGGACACTTGCAAAAAAATCTGCTGCACTGTACCTCTGTCTATCTGCACTAATATGTAGGCTGTCCAAAGCTACAGAGGCTATGAAAAGGATAATCTGAGCCATTTGTAACATAACACACTTGATATACAGTATAGTGAATAGTTAAAAATAAGATAGCCGAGTCTTAAAGTTGTCAGCGTTGTTAACTCACTCGGGCGTGAGTGTGATGCTTTTTTTAGTAAGTCAGATCTATCCAAGAGCCTGCTCTGAAGAAATCCATGACTAGAATACTACTCAAGACCATCAAATCAAACATATTGAGGATGCTGGAGCTGTGCATTTCAGGCACCACATGAACAGTTTTATCAGGACATGACAGCTAACAGTTCAATCACAAGGCCAGGAAAAGCTATTCTCTCTCATCACCGCATGACCAGAAAAAGCAGGCGTTACATGCCTCATACAGGTATCACTTTGAAAAAAACCTACTCATACGGAGTCCATGGATTATGGGGGTAGAAGGCTTTTGCTTTAAGTCTCTACCCAGCCAGCTCATGTGCGAGAAGGCGTCAGTTCTTTAATGCGTTACATAGTGAGACAATGGAGTATTCATGACATCACATAACATGAATTGGGGCATTATCCCAGAGAGATGTAAACAGTGACATTTAGGCGGTATAAACATACAACGTTAGTTGCAAGATTTCTGCTCTCTAGCTGTTGGCGACTCCGGGGCACCATCGACCACCATGTCCTCTATCTACAACAGTGCTGTATTAGTGTGGCAAAACATGCGATTATAGAAAATAAGCATAAGTTATCAATATCAAGGGAGAGTAAAAAATACAATTGGAAAAGATATCTGTAAATAACCATCTTTACTAGACAGACCTCCTATGGCTCTGCTGAAATAAAATGTGAATGGTTATCCCTGCCTTATGATGCAACCAAGAAGTGATCCAAAAGTTAAGACCATATTACACATACATGCACCTCCGCTCTGCCACATTCAAAGACAGAGGCCGTATAAGACAAGTTTTTTTCGATTCAACACTGATACCACATGATAATGTTGGGGGTTTTGAGACTGAAACACATTTGAGACACAAACAGAAAATATGGACACCGTCAAGCACCTTGAAGAAGTATGATTCATCAAATCGTCACATTGGCCGTTTGAGGAAAAGAGGGCACCGCGAGGGCGAGGCGCCGCGCTCCGGAGCATTTATTACAAGATCAAGCTTCATTTTCCAGAGCCAATCATAAGGAGGCCAGAGGGTTGAGATGGGTTTCATTTAGTTTTCTCACCCGGCATTAGAGTGTAAATTGAAAACACTCTACCCTCCTCGCTTTTATCAATTCAATATCATATCATCAGCTCTCGCGCTGTACGAACCTCACCGGCCCTTATTCACCCCTCTGGGGATTCCTCGGCACAAAATGAGATTCATCATCATTTATGTAGTAGGGCATAAAATAACAGAGACAAATTGCAGCTGGCATAAATTATTCGGACTGCTGTTCTTTTTAAAAAAAAAAATTATACCATTCTGTTGCATTTCACTACAAATATCCTTCTCAAATTAACAATCGCACGACCCTTCTCTTTGGCTTTGTAGACGTTTAGAGGAGGACAGTCACTTCTGCTTTGACTCTGTGTGCAGGGAAAACAACCAAGACAAAGGGTTGAGTTACTAGCTTTTCCTCAATCCTTTTGGTCCTGCCTTTGCCCCAAAAACATGTCCTCCAGAGAGGATAAAAAGAACCAAGGAAAGCTGTCTAAGTTTCAATAACACAAGCCCTCACTAGCACTGGTTATAGAACAATAAGGGTGGCTAGGAAGTGTATTGGTATCCGTGTATCAATACCTGTCTACAAGTGGAACCTCGGTGAGTGTATATCGTAGGGCCAAATTACAGTTCAGTGGCTAATATCAACAGAGATCATTTGATAAAAGTGCCTTACTTCTGGCTGGACTTTTTCTCAATCTTAACATTATGTGGTGCAGGGGCTGTGGCTGTCAGTGTGTTCTGGAAAGAAGCCTTGCTTCCAAGGCAGGAGGAAAAGAAGAGTAACTTGTAGGGCAGAGCCCCTTTAAGACAGCACCAATCCACCGTTTTTCTCTCAGACCACGGCAAACTGAGCCTCTGCACATCATGTCACAGTCCCGCAGGTGACATGGAGCAGTTTGCTTTTTTTTTTTTTTTCCTCTGTCCTGCAATATAATAATCATCTGTATTCCATTTTTAATAAACTTAGTTGTATATAATAAAGTACAAAAATATTAGAGAACATATACACAGTTTTTTTGTCATTTTTGTAGTGACTGCTTTGCCTGGTTTTCTTAAGCATACGTATATCTTTGTGCTGGGTGATGAGGAAACTGAACAGGCCTCTCAACTGAAGTGTATTTTTTTCCTTTCTTCTTTTCATATAGTCGATGTCCGGTCTGTTCCATCTGAGGAGGAGATTGGAAATTTAATATGTTTCAAGACATTTACAATCGTATATATATACTATATATAATATACTGCAGCATTCACATTTCATCCTCAAAGGGGTTCGTTCACTGTTGGAGAACTTCACTCCCTTTTCTCCCAGGGGCAGAAAAAGTTATGATGCTTTTTATGTGTCCATGAATTTCTCACATTCATTGCATACATTTTTATGGTATGTCAGCTATTGAACATGGCATATCTTATATTTATTAGATATGTTTTTGGATAAATAGCAGCTCCTTCCACACGTTGGGAAAATACACCTCACTGCTGAATGAAAGTACATACAATAATCCTCCCAATTACTTTGGGCCTACTGTCTCCAAAATATGCATTTGTTCATCTGCCATAGGTGTATGGACTTGTTCCAATACCAGTATTGGAAATGCGTCAGAAAATTAAGAAATTCAGTACTGGGTATTGGCGAGTACGCTAGTCTATACACCGATCCGATACCATAATTTATGAACCGGAAATTCTTCTTCACCGCTCCAAAAACATGTGCCTTCACTGTGCTGTGGCCCTGGATGTATCATGGCTGCCACTGGCAACTACTGTTTTAGAGCAGCGAAGAAGAACTCATTGAATGTAGTTCGTCACATGACGATAGCAAACAACAACAGTGCGGTGCTAGTGGACAGTGTAACGGTAGTCATTATACAGTATATATATTTTTTTATCACGCTTGGTATCGGCCGTTACCGCAAGTTCATGTATCGGAATCGGTATCGGGAAGGAAAAAATGGTATCGGAACATCTCTAGCTGTGTATGTAAACAAAAGGGTGTTTGATGTAATTTTTTTTGTCAATAATAAAATAGTACTAGTATAGTTATAGTGAAACATTGAAATTATAAAATCTCATTTAGTTTCCAGTGTGTATGTCCCTACTATTTGATCTTAAACATCCAGAAAGTAAGCCAAACTAGGCTAAACTCAGTGTTAAACATACTTTCAGACTGTACACAAATATATCAGTAACCTTATCTGTGTCTGAGAAAGGAAGGAAAACAGTTTAAATGCCCTAAATTTCATCTAACTCACAAAAAGATTCATGCAACAGGGATACATTTCAGTCACAGAATACTCAGGATGTGTTTGACACGGATGCAAATTTTGTCATTTAAGTACACCATATGATGCACAGAGGTAAGTCTGTGCGTTTCTCTCTCTGCAAGAGGACCCTGACTGTGACTTGACTAATGACATTGTATAATTTAGATGTTATTAAAAATTAATACACAAATATAACGGATTAAATATGAATTATAAAAGTCAACTGACTTTTTTCCTCTCTGTTTGCATAGGAGAAGTTGTGTGTGAACAAATTAATATGTATTTCCCTGATGTTCATTGAATCCTTTCTCTCCCTAGGCCTAGTTATAACACATAAAAAGGTGTTGTTGTCTAGCTGGGAGTTTAGTGTGAGCTTTGCCAGCCAGTGGCCTATTTAGTACGGGGCTGCTGAGGACACTTACCCCCTAAGGCATGCTCTGTCATACTGAGGCACAGTGACTCCAGCGTGGGGTTGATCTCCAGGTCAGCACCTGGAACTTGGCATTCTGGAGGGGAACAAGTAAAAACAGTCTCAGTCCACAGGAAGATTGAGGTTTATATTACTGTCAGGACTGCCATAAAGTCAATTTATTTCACACTCTAATTTACAAAAGCAGATATCTATTTTTTGCCAAATAGAGAATGTCCGAAGAGGATGAATTTGCTAATTTTACTTGGAAAAGAACAGTTTCTATTATCAGGACATGAGTATGTTATTTGGTTTAAGGGGGGAAAACAGTTTATGTGTAGAGCTGCAACGATTAATCGATTAGCTGTCAACTATTAAATTAATCACCAACTATTTTGATAATCGATTAATCGGTTTGAGTAATTATGTTAGAAGAAAAAAATAGTAAAAATTCTCTGATCTGTTGTTAATGTCTATTAGATTTCGCAGTTACTTCCTGATTCCTTTTTGACCTGTCAAACTGACAATAATTGTGCACACACACAGTTTGACAATACAGTCGATCATTATAATGGACCTTTAGGGTAGGATTACCTTCGTTTTGAATTAAATAAAATGGGTGATGTAGAATTAGTTCGAAAGAGTTTCATCATCTGGTCACTTGTGTTGCTTGTTGTAATGGAATCTGTTGTAAAGCGCGTGTACCGGCATTGGTTTTGGCAGCTTCAATAATGTTACCGGTAAAAATTACAGTCACAACTACAAACAAATCCTTTCAAGCGTGTAGGCCTCACAGGGGGAAATGTAATTCTTAAAATTATTTTAATAAAACATATTTATTTTATGTTAAATGACATTGCTTTTGGTAACTTTGTGCTGAAACCAAACTATTTACAGCACTCCAGCACATCTATGACACTTCATTACTCACAATGTTTTCCTCACATCGAAAAAGTGCTACAGTGCTAAATGCCTTAATGCACTATTCACACATTTCCTTTGCCAGATACACAAATATGACTGCTGAAACACACCATTAACCAATGAAAAACCTGATCCTGAGACTCTTTTCACTGAGGTCAGGTACCATAGATACAGTATATGGCTAAAGTCAAGAGTGTGTTTTGTGTTTAGCATGAGTCGCAGCTTACGTTTCACTTGCTGACAACTTCAAATGTGATCACCAGCGGTCACTCAAGACACACTTGAGAAGTATTCTGAGGTCAGGTGTAAACTGCCTTCTGTCTCAAGTGGACGCAGACATGATATATAACACTGGTCTGAGGAGGGACGGAGTGTGAGTGAGCTTGAAAGTGAAACCTCAGCACACGGGCCAGAGATGACCATTTGGGTGTCAAGTTTGACCCTTGACTGATCTTTAGACTCCGCTGCAAGACTGCGCAGTGATGAGTTATGCCTAGACAGGTTTAAATTTGATCATTTTGAGTACCCAGAAGAACACAGTGTTTAACTCTGTTGTAATATTTTGTTTTGTCTCTTTATTGAGGAACACATCTTTTAATAGAATAGGGAAGGAGGAAGTTACTGGAGTATCATCCAAGTGAATTTCTTCCAGTATCTTGCCAATTATTTGTCTACTTGTATGTGCTCTCTATACATGTACAGTATGCCTATTCCATTCCTTGGTTTACTATGATCTGTTACAGTAAAGATAGTTCTGTAATCCTTATCTCTATAATGAGGTTTTATAGGGGCATTTGTAGTGAGGGTCTATGATGGATTTATTAAAATCCATATCACTATGAGATACTTCTTAAAGATCTATTTTAACAACCCATTTGTGTGTGCACTTCGAGGTATCAATTAAAAACCAGAAAGGCAGCAAAGCATTCTGTTTTTGTGGGGAATATTTAAGTTAAAACAAACTGCGAGGGGCGTCCTGATGGCTGAATGGTTGGGGCGCATGCCACGTGGCCGCAACACCCCTGTTCAATTCCTGAGGACCCGTGTTACATGTCATAACCTCCTCTCTCCCCTTGTTTCCGGTATGCTTTTATACTGCCCTATCCAGTAAAGGTAAAAATGCAAAAAAAATAATCTTAAAGCAAAAACAAAGAGCTAGAAGTATGGTGTACATGGCATGTTGTGTGGGTCCTGGCATCCTATTAGAGGCAGTCCTGTACAACAGTATGAAGTAGCTAGAGCTCCTAGCTGTAGACATGGAGACTGTAACACTGGTGGGTTCATACAGCCTCTTTACGTTATGAATTTTTTTGTTTTCACACAGCATGCTCTGTTATGGAAACATCCTATGTTGACTCTGTTGAAAAAATGACAGCACAGATGAATCTACAATCCTCGTGTGTGGCATCTGGCACACGAGACACGGCATCCAAAAAGTTATGTATATTGTACGAGGTGACAGATTGTTTACTGCAACATGCCGCTAAGCTGTCTTGTCATGTTGTCCTTGGCACAAAGGGAGAGCAGCTCTCTGGTTTGGCATCTGACGAAATGGCCTTTTTGAAAAAGTTGTTTTCTAAAAGCTTGTGTTGCTGGCAAAACTCACCAGCAGAGTCAAATCTGCCATTCCCAAATAACTTCTATTCCATGAACCATTTCCAGTTTAGATGAAAAAAATGTATTTTACTTTTCCGTCAAATTCACTCAGCATTTCACTAAAACGAAACTCAATAAAATAGCTTACAGCAGCTTAGGCTACACAACAATTTACCTAAGACAGACTGGCAGACGCTCTGGGTCAATAGGATCTCAGTGATTGGTCCTCTGCCTGAGCAAATCTATTATTCGAATCTTTTATTGAAAAAGATTTGCAACCGTCGCAAATTTGCATCGCTGCCGGAATTTATTTGTGTGATATATTCACCACGCCCCCCGGTGTGTAAAGGCCGTAAGGGTGATAAGACTGACTGTTGTAGTTAAGTTTTGGCAAATAATACAATAATAAAATATAAATAAGGACAGTATAGAGTGTGGGTGAGTGCATACATCCATGTTCATGAAGAATAAAAGAGGCTTGACCTCATACGATACCTTGCTGCTGGAACATGAGCATGGTTTGTGGGGAAGTGTGGACAGGGAGTGAGTGGGTCCGCTGCACAGAGCTGCGACTCTGACTTGGCATGCTGTTACTGCCCCCGGGGTTGGCAAACCACAGGTTCTATAGAGGAAAACACAAGTTCTCATTACTCAAATGCCACTCATCCTGGGAGGTTGACATGCTTTGCTCATCTTTCACCCAAGTCATTAAACAGAAGCTCTTCAAGCTATGATAATAAATCAATTCATATCAAAATGTGATCCCTAACCCCTTGTAATATCTCGTGTGTACTGATTAAACTGCCAAAATCTCCTGTTTTTTCCCTTGTTTTCCTTTCAGAACCAATGTTTACCAAGGCCTATTATGACTCCTTGGGCATATCATCATACGGGTCAATACCTTCAGACAAGAAAAACTTGTGCTGAAAATTCTTGAGTCACAAAATATGAAGTCAGGTTACTACTTTAAAGGGATAGTTTTTGTTTTGAAATGGGGTTATATGAGGTACTTATCAATAGTCAGTCTATTACCTACAGTAGATAGGCACCCAGTTTGGAGGAACAGACAGGAGTACTGGCACGGGAGCAAAGCAATGTACTGCTGTGGAGTACATTGCTGGGGCCGGCAACAAAACACATTTTAGCCACCTAAAATAAAGGCTCACCTAAAAGAAAATCAATAACCATTTAAGTATACGCTATATTTAGAATATGTTCACCGCTTCATCTTGCCGTGAGACAGCCCTTTCCGATGGGGAACTGAACTGAAAGTGAAACTTGTCTATGCTCTCTCCAAAGCAGCCAGACTCTGTTGACAAAAACACATAGATAAGTTTCACTTTCAGTTCAATTTCCCATCGGAAAATATTCTAAATATAGCGTACACTGAAACTGATATAGATATTTTTAGGTGAGCCTTTCTTTTAGGTGGCTAAAATCCGTTTTGCTGCTGGCCCCGTCCACAGCAGTACATTGCTTTGCTCCTGTGCTGGTACTCCTGTCTGTTTCTCCAAACTGGGGGCGTGCCGACTGTCATCTACTGTAGGTAATACACTGACTACGGATAAGTACCTCATACAACCCCACTTCAAAACACCTGAACTATCCCTTTAAACTGTGTAGTCCGCTTTTAGCACAAAAAGTTTTCCTTCAACTTCAAAAAACAACAAACAAAAAAAATCACCAAACAAAATAAAAAACATGACATGATTGATATAATATGATCTGTTTTGTCACAAACTGGTGTTAAAATGCTCGTCCATTGACAGGTATACTGACTTGTCTACCCTGGCCTGCCAGCGCAGGATTAGTGAGTGTGTGGCGTGGAGATGCTCCCCCGATCCCGCCGGGACTCAGAAGGCCGATGCGTCCGGTTGTGAGTCCACGAGGAGTCATCTGGAACTGCCTTTGTCCCCGCCGCCCTACAACTCCACTCACAGAGCCTGCTGTGGGGAGGGAGTTGGACCCATAGGTCCAGCTGGAGTAAAAAAAAAAAAACAACAAACAAAAAGGAACACACATCAGATGAGAGTTTAACTGACGTTACTTCATATGAAATGGTAGTTATTAATTCAATGAGGAAGAGCGAGTGAAAGAGAAAGGGAAAGAGAATCAAAGCAGAAGTTGGACAGTAGAGATGAGTGCAGGGAGAATGTAACGTTCAGCTGGTCTGACATCTCCCACTACTGAAGAGGGAGATCAAAGGTAAAGAGGGCGAGCAGAGTCTCACCCTTTCTGTCGGTACACAGGCATGTCCAGCATAGCTTTCCGAGGGAACAGGCGGAGCAGTTTGAGGACCTGCTGCTTCCAGGAGACCAGCCTTTTCTTGTGAGTTTCTGTGAAAGCCTGACACAAAGAGAGAGACAGCAGAAGAATAAAAGGAATCAGACTTTCAAAGAGCATTAACAGACGCTTCTGGAATTTGTGATTTTTTAAAAGTTGAATTCTTCATTTCAAGAGAAAAAACTAGATGATTACAAGATTTGAGGTATTATTTATTGTGCTGTAAAACTACCATTATGTGCATTTACAACAATCATGCATAAAAAATGACCAATATATTCAGCGAATAAAAAAACGTAATCTTCGGGTTCTCACCTCGTGTGTCAGACACTTCTCAATGAGCTGAAGGTAACAGCTGATATTCTCCTCATCTGGCCTTGACACCAGCAGCTGGGTGCACACTGAAAGAAACAGAAGTCAGGGTTTATAGATTCAAGTCCCTTAAGTAAACTTGGATCTAAGGGATATCTGTGCATATAAGGGTAGGTGGTTATGGATAATAAATGAAGTATTTATTTATTTTATTTAACCTTTATTTAAAAAGGAAGTCCCTTGAGATTAAAATCTCTTTTTCGAGGGTGAACTGGGCAAGATAGCACATCATTGCAATGTTACAAAAATTACAAAATAAAGCCGTCAAAGACAGACATGGGCAATCAAATATAGCCCATGTTACAAACAGACATGGAACAACAGATACATAATACAAAATCCAGTTTAGGAATAGCAATTGCACTCTTCAGTTACACAGTTTTTTATCAGAAGTTTCAACTCTCCCTGGGAGACAAAATCATGAAGCTGTAGTGTGTTCTGAAGGTTATTCCATGATCGGGCCGCAATATAGGAGAAAGCTGCTCTACCAAGTTCTGAGCAAATCCTGGGTATCTGGTAGAGCCGCAATTTAGTGGAGTGAAAATCGTAGATGTTGGTGAGTGATAGGAGATTATACGGATATGAAGGGAGTTTACCCAGTGTGGCTCTGTAAACAAAAATATACCAATGCTGCTGTCTCCTTAGGCTTAATGAAAGCCAGGATACCAAATCATAAAGAACACAGTGATATGTACGGGACAATGTGTTGGATATAAAGCGTAGACAACTGTGATACACAAAGTCAAGGCATTGAAGTGTAGAGGAGGCAGCATGCATGTAAATAATGTCCCCATAGTCTAAAACACTAAGAACGTAGCCTGCACAAGTGTCCTAACGGCTAAATCAAGGCAGGCCCTATTTCGATAATAAAAACCCAGCCTAACCATCAGTTTTTTCACTAGGTTCTCAATACGCACTCTAAAAGAGAGCCTGTCATCCATCCAAATACCCAGTACTTGTGGGTTCAATTGGCTCCCCTCCTGAGGTATGAATGCCAACATTATCTGAGATCTGGGAGCGGGACCTTATAGGAAGTGCTATGTGTTTGATGTTAAATGCTGACATGGACATAAAATGCCTTAATCACATTATTACAGTATTTTGTTATGCTGTTGATTGTTTCTTCTGTGTGTTAAAGTTTTAAGAGCACTTCCTATAAGGACAAATCACCTACCTACCTCTGTAGTCTACAATCTACGTGTGATCAATTTCAATCTGGGAAAAGCATCTTACTCTTACCTTTACCCATGACGCGGGTGAACTGTCCTGCAATGTCGCCGTCTGAGATGGGTGTGGCCGAGGAGTCTCCATCGCAGGGAGGTGGGTTGTGGGACTGGAAGCCCTCTGAGGCCGGCTCTTTGTCTGCTCCTGTTTTTGTGGCTTCTGAAGGGGAGGTGGCTGCGTCCGGGGCGGTGGCTGTCTCCAGGGCCGTCTGTGCTGCACTGGGTGGGCTGTAGGCCTTGATGGGTGTGATGATGATCTGTTGCAGCTCTTGGAGGGCGTTACGCAGGTTTCCCCCTTCCAAAATATCCTGCCAAGAGATGACAGCATCAGCGTCACATGTTGTACATGCTATTCGGAGGGTTTAAGTGTGATTTCGTGAGCACACAGGAAGATATCCAAGCTGTAGATCTGGATTTAAGCCTTAGGGACAGTGAACATTTTCTATTCCAACAAGCAGAATGGGAATTTCTCAATGGAACTAAATCAAGTGTAACATGATCATCAATGAGTACATACTCAAGTGCATTTTTGACCAGTAAAAGCGAAAATTCTTCCGCATGAGAAGAACAACAGCATCCCATTTGAATTACCTTTTCTAAAGACTTGAGCACACTCTGCCTCTCTCGCAGTTTCTGGATACTCAAGGCGATCTTATGCCGTGCACCTTTAGTCACATTCTAAAAGGGAGAGAGAGAAAGAAAGTAACAAGATGCTGTGAGAAGCAGGCGAGTCATTTTGTTGTGAGAACACTGTACAATTTATACAGTTACTAAATAACAAACCTAATCACCATTTGTTTCATTAAAAGCCAAGGGGCAGAGGCAAAATCGCACCATTTATATGTGTGACTGGCTCGATATAACTGTGGGGTGCGTCGCTTAATTTCATGCCTCATTGAGTGTTGATGTATCATCAGGTTTGAGGACAGTTACACTCACAATTGATAAGGAGGGCGGAGTAATCAAAGCCCAGCCCCGGTGTGTATAAAAGGGAGGCTTAAAAACCTGCGACTCCAGGTGGTGCTCTGTGAGAATCATCATCTCCTCATAGGTCATCTGGGAGAAAAGTGATGCATATTTATGAAGGCGGAGGCTCTTCAACCATGCGGGAACATCTAGAAAAAATACACACCAAGGGACAAAAAAAAGTAATGTTACATTTAGGCTTATATCACCACAGCTGTTGGCGGTGTGCGGCTTTTACCAGAGCAAAATACCGTGAGAGCCCTTGGCTCAGTTAGGTAGTGAACTCTGACCTTTCATGCCACTGCCATCCTCCTGGAAGGTGTTGCGAGCAGAGCCTTGCTCTTCTGTCTGCTCGCTGCCTGAGGAGGCTACGCTGCTCTGGGGTGAAAGGGGTGCGTGGTCTGTTAGAATGAAGTTCTGCCGGCCCCCGATGTCATCCTGACTAACCCACTCAGAGCCACAAGCCTGGGGACTGGAAGGAATAACGGACATGGACTTCTTCAATGGGCTGGGCTGCATCTGCCCTCCCAGACCTGGAAAGGGAAACAAACAATATATGAGAAACAACAGAAGTTCTTAGGAATTCGTATGAAAGACATTAATGAAATGTTAACACTCGAAGACCTTTAACAAAATGCATACCCTGTATCCCACAAAATTACGTTCCCATACAACTAAACTGCATAACCTAAATACGTTTTGAGGGAAGCCTATTTTCTCCCGGACTAGGCTCACCGTTTTAAACAGTTTTAAACATGTGATTAACGTTGTAAATGGAAACAAAACAAAACAAAAATGCAACAAAACTACTTAGGAAGGTTTAAGCAACAAACCTGGGTTAGGCTTAGTGAAAAAACATCATGGTTTGGCTTAAAATGACTTAAAAACAAAACTAAAATGCAAGAAATAACTATGTTTCACACGTGACACAAACACCGGTCTCCTGAGGGGAAAGTCTGGTGTTTGTTGGACCCATCTACTTCCCCTCCCGCCCGCCAGTAGTGAACTTTCTTACTTGTTATACCCGTTATTATTCAATAACGTTTTTATTCAAAGTATTTTCATCCATGGTTGCTCAATATACTACGTCACCTGCTCTGCGCATCGCTCATTGTACTACGTCACTCGCTGCGGCCGTCCACGGACTTATAAAGGTATTTGTGATACGTCAAGGACAAACGTAGTCCGCGACGAAAAAAGTTTCCTTCCAAACGTAATTGAGAATGCCATTTAATTGTATGGGAACATAATTTTTAGGAGACAAGGCTGCGAATGCACACTGCTTGCACAATATGGGGGATGTCTACAATGGTGTCATAAGCCCCGACCAAACTATTTCCTTGTGTTTTCACCCAATTTTAAAAATGAGAAGAATGACAAACAAGACCTGTGTTATTGCTGTTGATGGGAGAGGACATCCCGCCTGGGAAAGACATGTGTCCGTTCTGGCCTGCTGGAGACGTGCCGGACGAGGGGGGCTGGTCGTGCCAGGCGTGGCCGGGGTCCAGCGCCTCAGCAGAGCTGGGCCACTCATCTGAGCCCTGACGTGGGTGGTAGGGACTAGATGGGGCCCGGGGAGCGTAGCCACTGGATAGGTGCTCCTCCAGGTGGTTTAGCCACATGGCCAGAGAGGTGCGGTCATCCAGTGTGGTGGCAGGGTGGATGAGCGCGTAGGACAGCAGCTGCCTGCTCTCTTCCACAAACAGGCTACTCTCGATAGTGTGACTCAACACCTTCTGCAGCAGCTTCATGTACTCACATTTGGCCTCGCTGTTGCGCGGCTGCAGCAGAGGCAGGTGGGACAGCAGCAAGGACACAACCTTCTCCTTTGGCTCCTGATGCCACTGGCTGACAATTGCTAATGATAAAGGGCAAACAGAGAATTTCACCAGCAATTAATCTTTTGTTACTGGTTTAATATAGGCCTTCTTCAATTTCAAGAAAATATAGTGTCTCATAATCAGAGCTAATCAATAACATATAATAA
This sequence comes from Adelosebastes latens, assembly GCA_916700685.1. Classification (NCBI taxonomy): domain Eukaryota; kingdom Metazoa; phylum Chordata; class Actinopteri; order Perciformes; family Sebastidae; genus Adelosebastes; species Adelosebastes latens. The sequence goes on along the minus strand of CAKAKR010057875.1, from coordinate 22,331 downwards.
AAGACTTTCATATAATAAAAAAAACTCTCAGCTACCTGCATTGTTGGCCTCAGCTTCTAGGATGTGCATCTCTGTGCAGTCTGCCAGCCAGTGTTCAAGGCAGATGTGTAAGAAGCGAGCCTGGGTGCGGGACACCCTCTTCAGGAGGGACAACAGTGCCACCGTCTGTTCACACTCATTCCAGCCCTTGAACCAATCTGTGAGGATACCTACCTGGTCTCGGAACATCATGGCGTGTCTCCTCGGTAAGGAGAACGGGGAATGTGTGGATGGGGAGGGGGGTACTGGAAAGACTGCTCTCTCACACAGACAGGTTCAGTCTCACCCCGCACAGCGGGGTCGTATTTACAACAGTCCTGGGATCCCCTCAGACTGGACCGAGGGGCCCTCACATGGTTCAGGTGCAGAAGGAACTGCAGACAGGGATGCCGTGTGGATTACTGGGAAGATGTCTTATGAAGTGAGGCTTGAAGTGTGTCAAGTCGTAGTTGGTAATGACACAAACAGGAAAAGCTTTGTTTTTCACTCTGGCATGTTCAGGATCACATCATCTGTGGCCTATTAAAATCAACAAATGACAAAGAGAAAAATCTTAGATGACAATTCACCCAACTTCAATTTTAAGATCTTAATCAACCAAATATTTACTCTGTATATTTCCAATCCAATTTTGTTTCTCTTCTCTAATTTGACTGCATTCACCACGACACAACCACACCTTTATACATAAACAAGTGAACATGAGTGCTTTGACAGATTAAGTCCATCTATTCATCCCAGACTAAGTACTGGCATATGTTCTCTCTGTGATCTTAAGACAGTGTTGTTTGGGTACATATATTTTTCTGCCCCAAAGCCGCAAATAAGAGTAATAATTTTCTTATAGATCATCAGCTTCAGCAAGTGACAAACTGAATTTATAGTGAAGGTACATAGGATAATATATAAATAAGAGATTATGGCACACAGCCAATATAAGACAGACACACTGCTTCAATCTTTTATGACATGCAAAGCATAAGGAGGAATATGACATCTAAATTGGAGTTTTAGAACTTTCCCATACAAAATGTACTCTATATGTATAATTCAAAACAAAATGAGATGTGAGAGATATCCAAACTAATATGTTATAACTGTGACTGTACAGGTGTTATTTGAGGTAAGCTCCACTAAATAAACTTTATCATTCACTTATGACTCTTGTCGATCTTGCCCACGGCTGCTTGAGTCATATCATAATGATACAGGTGCAAATCATTCATAAAAGGTGTGCACAAACATGTTATCCAACAGATAAGAGTCCCAGGTCATTAAGGCTGAGAGCAATGCTTAATGCAAAACATGAAAATAGGCTGCTATTCAAAGCATAAGGACATCAGTCATCGGTGCCCTGTATTTACAACAGCTAATTATAATTCACTGGTTAACCGCTAGTGGAGAAAAGTAGAACACTAACCAGGCAAGGGTATGCTAACATTAGATGTCAAAATTACTAACTGCCAACATTGCAATTTATTTATTTTGTCTTATCTTTTATTTTATTTGTTTTCTTTGTTAGATATGTGAAATACATGAAATGTCATGTCTCTCTTTCTTTGAAATTCTGACTAAACATTTCATTGTATAATTGAATTATTAATATTGTTAGTCTGTCTGTATGTGTATATGTGTATATATGCCTATATGTAAAATTCAATAAAAATATTGTTTAAAAAAAACAAAAACTAAAAAACTCTCAACATTGCAGATTGTAGCACCTGTAACATTATGAGCTATAGTTTTAATTGAAGAACAAACTGACTATGAAGCTCTGGTCAGCAGACTTGTTATGATTATCCCTGTCAGGATTATTAAATTGAACATTACACCCGGCAGACTAGCATTAGATAGCGGTTAAGCCAGAGTTAGCTTGGCCCAGTGATGTTACTCCTCCAAGCAGCCTACTCAACACAGTAGAGACCTATCATAGCAGAAGTATCACAGCAAGATTCCCCGTTTCACCACGCCAAAAAATCACGTGACCGCCCCCCCAAACGAGGCGTCATAAGGTCACAGAGGTGTCGCGCTGGTTTTGAATACAGGATGTTCTTGTCAATCTGCCTCACTATCAGTGGCGGCTGGTGGAAATTTTTCTAGGGTTAGGGCTGTGCCACATCCAATCAATTTCAGCAAACATCCCGCTATGATTTAATGCAAAAAAAAGTGAATGTATCAAAAACACATTATTACTTTCAGTTAAATAATTATTATAGTTATTAATTATTAATAATTAATAATAATAAAAATATTTTATTCCAACAGGAGCAGTAAAGAATGCTTAGAAAAAACACACCAGTATAACATGTATTCAGTGGTGGAAGGTAACTAAGTACATTTACTCAAGTACTGTACTTAAGTACAATTTTGAGGTACTTGTACTTTACTTGAGTATTCAAGATTCAAGATGTTTATTGTCACGCCGGTTATACAGGTACAATCGTGTGAAATGCTTTTTGCTGGGAAGCTCCATTAAAATAATAAGTTATATTACAATTATAAAAGGAAATACTTTAAGTTATATTACAATTAGTTATATTACAATTACAATTACAAATACTTTAAGCTATATTACAATTATAAAAGGAAATACTTATTTCCATGTTCTGATTGGAGTCAGGGGACGTGCAGGAAAACCATATGTTTTGCACAGATGATTTTCTATTATATTTTACACACTTTACTGGGTGCATTCCAGACACATTTTAAACACACAAATATTGACAATTTGTATAATTTATTATTAGTAGTAGTAGTAATGTTTTTTTTGTGTGTGGCTGTCTGGTTATTTAGCTAGCTGTAGATTTTTGTTTAAAAGTGATCCCCTTTTTTGTAAATCAAACTTTCACTGAACAAAATAACAATAACAATAAATCACTAACTAACTTGCTGACTGTTTTAATTATCACATTTAATCCATCCACACTAATGCAATGAAATAAGAAATGCTTCATCCCTGGACATTTTCCAAAAAACACCTCAAGCACCACCTGTTCATCAAGGCCTATGATCTCAGCTGACTCTTCCTAAACATCACTCTTTTAATTACTTAGCTATAGTTTCTCCTCTGTGTTATTTATTAGTATGATTTTGTGTTCCCCCTTTGTAAAGCGTCCTTGGGTTTCTGAAAGGCGCTATATAAGTCCAATTTATTATTATTATTATTATTAATGCAATACAAAGGGCTTGACCAGCAGGTGTGATCCTTTTTTTGTAAATCAAACTTTCACTGAACAAAAACAACAATAACAGTAAATCACTAACTAACTTGCTGACTGTTTAATTATCACATATAATCCATCCATACTAATGCACTACAAAGGGCTTGGCCAGCAGGTGTGATCCTTTTTTTGTAAATCAAACTTTCACTGAACAAAAACAGAAACAACAATAACAGTAAATCACTAACTAACTTGCTGACTGTTTAATTATCACATTTTAATCCATCCATACTAATAATGCACTACAAAGAGGCTTGGCCAGCAGGTGTCACCATTTGTGACTATCAAATGCTTCTTAACAGTGAACCATTTTCAACACACAATTGTTTCATAGTGATTCAGTGTTTCAGAAAGCTTCCATCTCCTCCATCACCAGCTTGGTGTGCCTAGTCACTGATGAGAGACTCAGGATGGGTTTTGTTTCTCTTGTTAACCATATATTTTGCACAGATGTTTTTCTATCATATTTTACACATATTACTGGGTGCATTCCATATTTTAAACACACAAATATTGTATTATTATTAGTAGTAGTAATGTTTTTTGTGTGTGTGGCTGTCTGGCTATTTAGCTAGCTGTAGATTTTTGTTCAAAGTGATGATCCCCTTTTTTTGTAAATCAAACTTTCACTGAACAAAATAACAATAACAATAAATCACTAACTAACTTGACTAAGCTGACTGTTTAATTATCACATTTTAATCCATCCATACTAATAATGCACTACAAAGAGGCTTGGCCAGCAGGTGTCACCATTTGTGACTATCAAATGCTTCTTAACAGTGAACCATTTTCAACACACAATTGTTTCATAGTGATTCAGTGTTTCAGAAAGCTTCCATCTCCTCCATCACCAGCTTGGTGTGCCTAGTCACTGATGAGAGACTCAGGATGGGTTTTGTTTCTCTTGTTAACCATATATTTTGCACAGATGTTTTTCTATCATATTTTACACATATTACTGGGTGCATTCCATATTTTAAACACACAAATATTGTATTATTATTAGTAGTAGTAATGTTTTTTGTGTGTGTGGCTGTCTGGCTATTTAGCTAGCTGTAGATTTTTGTTCAAAGTGATGATCCCCTTTTTTTGTAAATCAAACTTTCACTGAACAAAATAACAATAACAATAAATCACTAACTAACTTGACTAAGCTGACTGTTTAATTATCACATTTTAATCCATCCATACTAATAATGCACTACAAAGAGGCTTGGCCAGCAGGTGTCACCATTTGTGACTATCAAATGCTTCTTAACAGTGAACCATTTTCAACACACAATTGTTTCACAGTGTTTCATAAAGCTTCTATCTCCTCCATCACCAGCTTGGTGAGCCTAGTCAGTGATGAGGGGATCAGGATGTGTATTGTTTCTCTTGTTAACGCTGTTGTTGCTAACCCTTTTCTCTCCGTTTCGTAACGGTGACTTCAATCTAACGGTGATAACGTTAAAACGCAGTTTTTAATCGACAGCAGGTCGTAGCTAGGTAACCAGACAAAGTTATGTGAGTTGTGATGTAACAATAAACAGACTCAAAAGGGTTGTTGTTTACCTTTGTCAGTTGTCACTGGGTTAGCGAGCTAGGCTAACGTGCTAGTAGCATAGCTAGCTCGACGCTTGGGCAGGCTAGCTGCTAGCGTTAGCTTCTTAGCTAGCAAGTTTCTGCTAATAGATGCAATATAACGTTAGCTTAGCTGGACAGAAGCGTAGATTTCGATCCCGTACGAGGTGTTCCTTATCCTTACGGGTATTCCTTTACAGCGGCCAGCTCCCGTGGTTTCAAACAGGCCATGTTCAAAAGGATTTATGTACAAAATGTTTATTGCAATGCAGAAAATAAAAGAGAGTAGCTACGCCTGGAGAGAGATCTACTTCGATTTTGAGTTGACGCAAGGACGTGAGTGCAACGTCATTACGTACTGGACGGTACGTAATGTTTTTGTTCCGCCCACTGTCTGGTAAATAAAACCACGGCCCCCACCCTCCACCCTGACATGTAAACACATATAAGGAATAAGCCCTGAGCTATATTTACATGTTTCATGAACTAAATGTATGGGTCTTGTATTTTTATTTATTTATTTTGTTAGTAAAAGTAGGCACTATGGGCATATGGCAGCACTGCTCCCAGTAGACCTCTTACACACCAAAAAACTGACAATATAACCTGATATTTTCAGGTGGAATTTCATTCATTCATTCATTTTCACTGTGCAATATCATTTTCCACTTGTGCCATTTTGTTAATAGTCTGTTTATTGTCAATACTGTATATACTGCTCCTATTTTTTATACTTCCTTCTACTTAAATGGTTCATATTTTGTTACACTTTGTTTAGTTCTTTTTTTACTGTGTTAGCTGATGCATCTTGTTTTTTGCACTATCCCCTTTGCTGCTGTACACTGCAAATTTCCCCACTGCGGGACTAATAAAGGAATATCTTATCTTATCTTATCTTATGGTCATATGGAAAAAATAAAAATCATAATAACCAGAAGACGATGAGATGAGATGAGATAGATAGATAGATAGATAGATAGATAGATAGATAGATAGATAGTAACTTTATTGATCCCGAGGGAAATTCAAGTTTCCAGAATCACAGTTCCATAGTGCAAGACATGTTAGTAAAAAGGCAGTAAAAAAGTTAGTAGTGCAAAGTACACAGTACAAAAAATATACCAGATATAAAAATATACCAGATATAAAAATACAAGATGAAGAAAACTGTTAAAACTGAATATAGTGCAGGGTAACAGCTGTGATACAGGACTATTAAAAAAGTGAATATAGTGCAGAAGAGACTGTTAAAAATGAATATAGTGCAGAGTAACTCCAGTAGCTTAGTCTATGAAAGTGCACTGTGTGCATTATTATCTGTCCTGCAGACCGTCCTCCTTTGTAGAAGAGTTGAATGTGTGGCCAAGGAGATTGAACCACCAACTACAATTAATGGCTAACCACTTGAGCGACAGACACTCCTTTTGAATGAACTAACATTTGTTTATTTTCTGCTGATCTAGTAATCCGTTATTTGACTGTTTCAGCACCAGATTAAACAATTGGGAGTTTATTATGTGTGGAATAGTGAATGAGTGAACGAGGGAGTAATTTCAGACATAACTATAGTTTGAAATTATAAATGGACAAGATTATTTTAGGATTTAGGATAAATATCTCCATAAAGTGGATGCTGTTGAGGGTTAATCAACACTAAATGACATGTAATAGACAATCTGAATGGGTTGAAAGCATAATGTCTTCTGGTCACAATCAGTTGTCACAGCCGGTGTTATTGCTCTCAGCTGTCAGTGGCAAAACACACCACAGCACCCACAGAGGTGAAGTCACCTGCTGTGACATCACTGATTGGGGCGGGGCCAGAGCTGCAACATACCTAAATTTTCCACCAGCAGAGAGCAGTAACAGTAATGTGATACTGTGACAGGAGCCTTTTTTTTCATGAAGACGTTCTACTTTTGATGTTTAAGCAGCCTATGTTTTACTGCATGTATTTCTATATTTTTACCTACTTGAAAATTGTACATTTATTCTATTGTGGTATTGTTAGTTTAAGGATCTGAGGAAGCTTTTGAGCCATGCAAGTTTCTATTTGATTTGATTTGATTTTCTATTTTCCCATCCCTGTATGGTAATAGGAAGTGAAAGTAACCCTAATCACACCAATGATATCATATTAGTGAATGTGATAGACAACATATGGTAAAATTGAGCTTCTTCAACTTCAAACAGTATGGACCTATTTCACACATTCTCTTTTGTCATACTAAGATGCATAGGTTTGTTATGCATATTTTCTCCCTTATGCATTAAACCTGCTCTAGGCAGAATGTTTATGGCAACATTGAGCAAAAATTGCATAATATCCTCTCAGCATATTGTAATTCAAGTGTTCTGAGACAAAACTAGACTTCTGCACCTCCCGATGGCTCTGTTTTCAGGCTTTAAAAAAATCTAGCCTGTGACAGGAGACTTTGGCCAATCACAGGTCATTTCAGACAGAGAGAGCGTTCCTATTGGCTGTTCGTTCAACGAAGGCAGCTGTCAATCACTTGCAAATGCCAATCAAACGGTCAAACTAGGCAGCGCTGATCAAATATGAATCAATATTCTGTTACTGTAATGCCTTTCATTTCTTGCATCAAATGTTTTCAGAAACATCTTGTAGTGTACTGTTTAGCTTTAAAATGAGAAAGTTTGCTCCGGCTGGTGGGCGGTGCTTGGTATTTCCTCAACTGATCTCAACATGGCTGCCGGGTCACAAACTTTTCTTATTTTACAGCTAAACAGTACACTACAAGATGTTTCTGAAAACATCTGAGGCGGCAAATAGGCATTACAGTAACAGAATATTAATTCATGTTTGATCAGTGCTGCCTATAGTTTGACTGTATGATCAGTGAGTGATTGACAGCTGCTCAGAGACGGCAAGGCTCCAGCTCGGCTCTGGTTAGTTGTTTTCTCCGGTGTGTGAAATCTTGCAGATGCCGTTATAGGACACAGAGACACATGATTTGTTTCAGATTACCTGTCTCATGCACTACTGTATAGTATATATGGTGTTTTATAAAAATAACTTTTTTTAATCATATTTGCTCCATTTCTACCCACTGCTGCTTTAAAAGATGGTTTCATACAACATTGCTGAGCTTGTCATCTATAGTGTTGAAAACAGGAAACAGCACCGGTGCATGCTGGTGCATGCCCTAGCTGTGTGTCAACTCTCCCTTCTTACTTACTTCCTACTTTTAGTTAAGGAGGATCTTGCCAGTCTGAGTGTGTCTGTTTCTCGCAAGTTTGTTTGCTTCAACAAGGCAGTCTCATCCTGAAGACAGGAAGGCAGAAAGGGATCGTTTGAGAATGGTAGGTGAAACTGATGCAATTGCTTGAAAGATTTTTTACCTTTCTTTTGAAAATTTACTGGATTCGTACGTATAGTTTTTTTTCTTTACCTTACCATTGCGACACCAGTCGACCGACCATCCCCCGCTCTCTCTTTCAAGAAACAGGAAACTACAATCTTGCATGTTGCAGCAAAAAACATTTCCTGCCCTCAATATGTCAGAATAGTGTTATGAATGTTTTATGCATCCATGCAAGGTGGATATAGAGACATCAACATCTGAACAAACAGATCGAGCAGGTGTCTTTGTTTCTATTTCTGGCCTGTAGACCAAGCCACACACCTTTATCAGGAGCATCGGGAAATGTCTTCTTAGACAGATCACATTTCGAGTGATATCTTTTTTTTTTTATGCTATTTTGCAGTCAGCCTCTCTGACTGTGTGTGAAGTGGATGAAAGTCTGAAAGCTCTACTGAACAAGTTTAGATTTCGAAAGGAGACCAACGATGCTGCCATACTGAGTAAGTATCACACATATGGATGTTCTATAGTTACTCAAATAGCTCGGCTATAGTGATGCACCGACCGATCTGACTTTTTCAGCTCCGATATCGATACCTGGGCTTTGGGTATCGGCCGACACCGAGTACCGATACCAGTGTTTGATTAACAAGCTGTTATGTGCCACTGTGTGGAAGTGACTGGGATCATTCTGGTGTGTGTAAGGCAACATCAGAATTGACTTAATCATTGCTCTCTTAACTTTGTAAAACTAAATGTAACAAATAATACATACATTTACTGAATTGTTATGATTATTATTAATTATTAAAATAATAAATCTGACACCAGCATCTTGCTAAAAAAATCTTTAAAATTATCAAGAATTACTATTCAAGTGTGAAGCTTTTAATGCAGCAACAAATTGGTCAAAACTTAAAGGAATTGAAATTCCAGTACATAATGTATATAGTATAGAAACATAGAATTTAATTTAATAGATCGGCTCCATTGTCACCGATATCCAATCCAGCTCAGTATCGGCCCAAATATCCGATCCGGTATCGGTACAGGTGCATCCCTAAACACGACTCTGTAACACATTTGTAAGTTGATCAACACAAATTCAAATCCCATGCAAATATCAGTGCATCAACAATTATAAAACGGAAGCAAAAAAAGCCTAAATAATGATTTTTATTTCTCAGTCAAAATAGACATGGAGAAACAGCTTGTTATCCTTGAAAAGGAACTTCAGGCAAGTCACATTTAAAAAAATTTTTTTTTTTTAACTGTGTTAAAAAGTCATTTAATTACAATCAACTTTGTCTCTTAGGACATCTCATTGGATGAGTTGAGAGAAGAACTTCCAGAGCGTCAACCCAGATATCCTTCTATAGCAAAGTCCTTAAATTCACTCAAAGTGTGTTAGTGTTTTAAAGCTGAGAAAAAAAATCCTTGACAGTAGTGCACATTCATTGTCTACAGCTACAAATATGCCCACGATGATGGGAGGGTGTCTTACCCTCTCTGTTTCATATTCAGCAGTCCAGCGGGTAAGTAATTACAGTACCTTAAATCAAAAGTAATCTTTCTCCTTAGATTACATTTGTTCTGCTTAATGGAATAACTTAACTGCCAAATTAACACCGAGTGTCTCCTCTTGTCTTTATTGTTGTGAAGAATGTGGCATTTATTGGATTTGCTGAGGAATGTTTGACTGGTCAAATCACAGAATCCCATGGAGATAAAAAATGTAAATTTCATTTGAACAGGATGTAAGCCGGAGCAACAGATGATGTATGCAGGCAGCAAGCTTGAACTGGTCAAAGCTGCAGGGCTCACAAAGGTAATTATCTCTAAATTATGACCTGTAGTTTATCATAGTTTTTGAATGTAGACCAAAGTTGATTGTCAACGTATTTAGCAGTTTATTCATACTTTTAGATGTCATTAGTTTCTTTTCTTCTACCCCATTTATTAGCAACTAGCTTGAGTATTAATGAGTCAATATCTCTGAAATTCTTTTAATCTTCATGTTTTGAATGTGACATTCTCTGCTTTACTCCATGAGGTCTTTGAAACGAGAAACGCTGAGGATTTGACAGAAGAATGGCTCAAGGAACATCTGTCAATGTTTCGCTGAATATGCATCTCCTATACTTATCTTTTTCTTTGTGAAACATGCTTGTGGATTTTAAGTTTTAATTGTTTTGCATGTTATTGCTATTAAAGGATTTACTGTAAGAAAGGAATTGTCAGTTGTGCATTGAAATCATTTTTAAACATGAACAATCCCATATTTTGTCCAACAAAATATGAACTGAGCATCAACTAAACAAATCAAATATTTAATATGTTTTAAATGGAGCACAGACGACAGTCCTGTACTTCTTTGGGTTGATTGAAAATAAGCTGTTAAAGAGGGGAAAAACAACAACCTATTGACCACTGCATCTTACAAAATGGCACCTGCATTTTTATTATCAGTTTCAAAGCCGTAACACAATGACAAGAAAAAAAGCCGAGAACAAAGACATTTTTTACATGATCCTGTACGGAATATCTAACAGACAAAAACAGAGGAATGGTGTACAAATAGCTACTGGTGCGATAGTTAAATCTACAATTAAAAACTGTATTGAAGTGCGATGTCCCCGGTCCAAAACCTATGAGCATCTCACACACAAATTTCATTTGCAATCATAATATCAGGGTCAGTGACAGGGCAACACTGCCACGTTTGGAGCTGAACATACAGGTAAGAAAGGTGGCCATCACCTTGCTGTCCGGACCACACGTTTTATTCACTGTCACTGCTGGAATCTGAGCCTCTCTCGCTTCCACTTCCGCTCTGAGCCTGGGTCTCCGAGTGGTCGCTGCTGCGGTCGCTGTGTGCTGGCGACGCGCTGCGACTCCTGCTGCCTCCTCTGTTCCCTCCTTCGTCCTCGCTACCGCTGCCCTCCTCCCCGCTGCTCCTGGCCGAGTTCTTGTTGTTCTCATTGTCCTCGTTGTCGTCGCCGGCGCTGTCGTCGTCGCTGCCGAAGATCTCTTCCTCGTCTCGCATTTCTCTGGTCCTCTCCTCGCCGCTCTCGCTTCCGCTGCCGCTCGCCTTCCTCTTGCGCTTCTCTTTGTCCTCCTCCTCTTCTTCCTCCTCTGCCCTTTGTTCCCGTTCTTCATCTTCCCTCTCGGATTCGCTACCGGAGTTCTCTGCCTCGCTGCCGCTGCCCTTCTCTTTCTCGTCACCTGGAGGGAAACAATTCAAAATATCACAGATGGAAATAGAAACCGATTACAACCTGCCATCAACACAGATGGTGAATGACTTAGCAGACACACTACTACTACTACAGTGCAGCAGGTAGCCAAATAGGGTAGCCAAATAGTTGCACTGGTAGAGAATAAAAGAAAACTGACCAGAGTCTTGCAAGTCTTTATCCAAGTCCATGTCTTCCTCTTCATCTTCTGGCTCATGGTTCTCCAGCTGAGCTTTACGTGCGTCCTGAGAATCACAATGAAAGGGAATCAGTCATCGGTACTACTGTCCAAGAACGCAAGCCTATACAGTAGACAATGCTAAAATTCCAGTCATTAATTTAGATTAGTTGAGTCGTGTTGGAAAGGATTGTTTAAAACAAAACACAAACACCGACTACATGGCAAATAATCTAAATATTAATGTGGTTTTAACAAATCACGTCCCCTAACTGCAACTACTTTGTTTTGTTAATGTTGAATAACAGACTGCACTTAATCAATATTACATCTGTAGTCTATGATAAATGTGATTTCCTAGCTTCTGTGTTTCTTAAATAAACATGGAGGTATTGAAATAAACTGTAAGTTTTAGTTAAATAAGAAAATAATGATAATTTAGTCACTGAAGTTCTCCTTCCAACAGTCTTAACATCAAGGAAAATAGGAAAGTAAAAAGTACACTCACCTGGGCTTCGAGTTCCTTCTCGTTCATGTCTCTGTGCTTACACACCAGCACGGCGTTTGTGGTTGACTGTGCTCCAGCCTTGGCTCTCCTCTTGCTCAGACGCACCCTGCAGGACAGAAGAAAGGCTGTCAGAGGACGAGGCCCAACAGTTTCCCATGAAAGTCCCACATATCATGGTTGTTGTGCTGGTTGTATTGTGCAAATTTACACTAAATTTTCTAAAGCATCTACACTTAAGCTATTTTCACACTACGAGTGACAAACGCGACAAAAAGACCAAGCGTGGCCAGCTACATTATCGCCGAGTCGCTGTTTAAGCGTTGCTCAAGCGCTCGTTGGCGTAATTATGTTGTTAAATAGCACTGGGAACTGGCTAACAGCATTTCTGTAGATGGAACGGAACAGGGTGAAACAAAAACATATGATTTGTTGATGCTTCACCGCGTCATTGGAGCGCTGAAAAAAGTTGAGACCAGCTCAACTTTATCAGTAACGCAGTGACAAGTGTCTGCCGTTAATTTGTAGTTTCATGTCACCGGCCTGTTGCATTGCCGCTCGTAGTGTGAACACAGCTTTATGCTGGATCTACACACACCAGCTGCATGTCTCCCTTTCTTTATGTCGAGGTGCAACAACAAACAAGTCTCCTCTCTGATCAATGAGTTACCTTGTCTCGAGCTCGTTGTAGTAAACACCATCTCCATCTCTGAAGATGAAGAAGTAGTTCTCCTCATAACCCTTGCTGGCTTTGTTCTTGACATTCCAGTTGTACTCCCTGGCTATCTTGTAATCATACCTGAAAAACAGAAAATAAGATACATTATTTCTTCCTGGTATACAAGCAAAGCAAAGAAGCAAAGTGATTTTTAAATGCATAATTTTCTTAATGTTATATTTGTACATACAGATCCTCAGGCATATAATCCATCCCTTCATCGCAATCTCTCTTGCGCTTGCGAATCGTTTCCTCATGGGGCAGGAAGTAGGCCACAAACTGATTTCCTTCCTCATCCATCATACCTCTGTATTGAAGAGACCGTAAATTAGTGTTTATGCATAAATGTTATTGTTTGAATACATATTCATGCAACGGATATTTTGTAGAAACCTGATCATGGCCTGAGACATCATTTCCACTCCTGCTGGTGCTGATTGGTCTTTAGGTGCAGGATCAGAGTCAAAGATGACCTGAGCGCATGGGTTGATCCACATCTGGGGAGAGAATAAAAAGTGTACAAAATATAAATTATATAAATCTGTAAAGTGACAGTTTGTCAGTTAAAGTATATTTTGCTGTTATATGTAAATGTGCTGTATTTTTATTGTGGTGTTTATTGCATCGTTTTCCCTCCCTGGACTTCTACTACAGTGCCTGTGGCATGTAATTTGAAATCATAAACGGAAAAGTAGATAAACTGAATGAAATCATAGCTCACCTTGAAGTCGGGGAACACAGGTAGTACCTCCACAGGAGTAACTCTGGGTTTACTGTAGTGCTGTGTAACCTGGAGAGAAACAACAACATGTTTTACAAACCATAGCGCCTTTTTCAATTGCCCAAAATACTTTTAAGGTGCTTTCACAAGCCAACAATTAGTCCGCTTTAATCAAACTCTGGTGCAGTTTGTTTGGACAGTTGTGAACGCAGTAATCGTACTCTGGTTCGGACCAAAACAACTGGTCCGAGACCATTTGCAAGAGGTGGTCTCGGACCGTTTCAAACCAAAACGAAGGCTGCCTGTGCAGGCATTTGTTGAGATCGACACAGGTAAACAACAGGTTAACATGAGTGGGAGAGGACTGACTCTGTGTTTGCTTGATATCTGGAACATACACAATATGCTAAATTAAATCCACAAAAATAGTGACGTTTATAAAGTCATTCGAGATGAACTGGGGGAGAAGAGATTTGTGCGCACAGGAGATCAGTGCTGAGTCAAAGGGAAAAAAATTTCGACAGCAATATTTCAAAGTCTGCGATTCCCTGTATAGAAATGGCAGCTCTTGTGACGAAAGACAAATTTGCTCCTTCATACACGCCCCTCAGGAAATTAATTATGTTATTTGGTCATTTTTAATTTGTGCACTGTGAAAGACTGCATAGAAAACTAACCAAATGTACCAATTTCACTCGGATTTGGACTAGCCAACCGGACCATGGATTGTGAAAGCGCCCTGACATTTTGGGTTAATGTGCTGATTTGCATCTGACAGCTGACCATTGCAAACAGCTTTCTATTGCACAGAGCATCTCCAAAGCAACAGCTGGAGAAAACTACTATAACTTTGTTCATTTTACTCTTTAAGTAGCTTGAAATATAAAGGCTGTTAAAAAACAATGATTTGGACACACTTGTTATAGATCACTCACCGATTTCTGTGCATCCTCAAATGTTTTCTCAATAGCAGTAATCTGGCTGTCTCTGTCCTTGTAGATTTCTTCTTCTGTAAACTGCTGTTTGACAGACACACCGATCCTAAACACAACGCACATCTAGGTTACACACACACACACACATAAAATCATCTACTATGGAGTAATTTCAAAGTGATTTAGCCAACTTACTTGACTTCCACTTTCTCGTTGGAAACACCGTATCTGTTAAACTCTGTCGAAATATATTCTGTCTTTCTCATCCATGGGACCACTTTGGCATGCTGCTGTGACCTTGTAGGGAAGAAAAAAATGTTTAAAAAATATCCACATGAATCTATAACAACATAAAGCTGCCTGTTTAGCAGCCTTACCTCTTTGAACTGGATGGAGCCTGGATGTCCTCTTCCAACAGTTTTTCATCAGCGGGATCCAACAGTACTGACAATTTGTAAAAGATTGGTTCAGTCTACACAGACATTTCATAAAGCACAGTAGAAAAAAATGAAGAATAGGATGTGACATGTAACAACAACTGGAGACTTACTATTGGGGTCTATGCGGTAGGTGTCTGGGTTGATGAGATCGATGGTGACCCCGAGGTCTGGCTCAGTCAGGAGCTCGTGCTTGTGCTGCTTCTCTAGAGACGTGGCTTTGTACTGTACAAACCTGCCACAATGGAAAAACCAATGTCAAGCTTTTCCCGTGTTCATCAGAGAGTGTTCTCCATGAATGAATGGAGAGGCTGGACGATTACCTGTGCTGATCAAATGGATATGTGATGAATTTGGGGTCAAAAGGGATGTCAGGCAGGCTGTTGCAGTACTTCACTCGACAGACCACCCCCGATCTGACATTGGCACAAAAGTACAGGACATACATAGTTTGGGTTACTCAGACACTTTTGCATATGTTAGTGCTACTTTTAAAAGGAGGCAAAATTACTGTACATAATAGTAAATACAGTGCTAGATCTACTTACCTCTCTGGAACAGTTCTATGAGAGGATGGCCTACTGGAAAAGAAAAAAAACAGACATTTGTCAGACCATTTCTCATAAACTAGTTAATGCTAGAGTATGACATAGAAATGTTACAGTGAAAGGTAATTGATAACATCCTACTGTGTTATTCACTGCTCCCTTTAACCTTCTCTTATATTGTGCTTTGATGAATAGATGCATGTTGTCTACATATTCTCATACCGAGAATTGCTGTGGAAACCACTTGTTCTCTAAAGGAACCACAGCTGCCTGTCTGCCCTGCACTTTGAACTGCATTTGTTTATGATATTGCACATGCCGACTGATTAAACTATTTATTGTGTATTTAATTATTTATTATAATCCCTGTCTTTAATATTGTTTTAGATTGTCTACTTACTTTTACTGCCCTTTAAGACAGTTTGCACATACGACGACACTGGTTCCTAACCTCATAGCTGTCTTTATACAGTACCCTATATTTATAGACTGTCTTTTTGTATGTGATGGGGAGTTGCAAACTCAATTTCGTTGTACCTGTACAATGACAATAAAGGAAATCTAATCTAATCTTGTTTCTTAAGTTTGCAGAACAGCCCCTTTATCTTTGTTACCCTTTGTGCGAATGCTCTCCATTTACTGGCTGAATTCAACCTAAAGTCAAGTATCTAAATCTACATCTCATTCTTGTATTTCACGTATTGTAAAGGTGGTAAGACACTGCCAATAGAGAGTTTATTTTTTTGTCTTTGTTTTATTTGTTACAGGAATCTACTAACGTTAGGTCCCAGTCTGTGGAACAAACTGCCTCTCCACATCAGATCTGCTCCCTCTACAGAGTCTTTCAAAGCACAGCTCAAGACCCACCTCTTGTCTTTGGCTTTTGAATGTACTTGAATTGTGATTACTAATTGGCCTTTCATAATGCTCATAACAGTCTTTTACTCATGGATTTTAACTTGGTCTCTGTCTGTGGATATGTGTGATTTTGTTGTCTGCTCTGTTGGCCTGTTTTTATTCTGCCTATGTCTGTAAAGCACTTTGGTCAGCTCATGTTGTTTTAAATGTTCTATAATTTAATTTAATTTAATTTAATGTTCTATAATTTAATTTAATTTAATGTTCTATAATTTAATTTAATTTAATATAATTGAATGTGCTATAGAAATACATTTGACTTGACTTGACTAAATAATACCTTAAGCTTTGACACCTGTACACTCTAGGATAGTTAATGTTCTTCCTAGCGTTACTAAGGTTACTGTTAGGGTTAGTTACTTAGGGTTACTAAGGTTACTGTTAGGGTTAGTTACTTAGGGTTACTAAGGTTACTGTTAGCATTAGCATTAGCTAACCTTAAGTTAGCTGTCTTTAAGAAAAACGTTTAGTATTATTAACACAATGTCAGACAATTAATTTGCCTCTGCATTAAAAGTTGCTACGACTGACTGGATAGACCAAATTCACTTATCTAAGTTAGTTAATTAACATTAAATAATAAGGTTAGCGAGCAGGTTAGCATTAGTTAACTTGACGCTAAGCTAACTAGCATCGTTAGCTAATGTTGTACACAAGCTGCCAGTGAGCCACTAACAAGCTCACGTTGACGACTTGTGGCTGCTTTAAGCATTGACTCGATAACATTTATATAAACAGTCCAATGAAGACAACCAGCTACTTAAACAAGCTTGTAAACATGTTATTTTGACTTGCCTGTGACCGTCTTCTCGTTGAGATTGAGTCTGAATCGTTGGAGCCATGTTTATCACAAACTGCTCACAACTCAAAACACTTATCTGTTTGCACAAATAATCACGCCTGATAACATCAACAACCTTGGTCCAAGTAAAAGTTCACACAACTGTTAAATCTAACTTTAGTCAGACTGTGTACGGCATTTTTATGAAGACCCAGAAGGACAAGATGATGACCTGGAAGTGTATCCAGCTTCACAGCTTCTTCTTCTTCTTCTTCTTTGAGGTTTATTGGCGGTTGGTCAAACAACGATTTGGTGCATTACCGCCACCATCTGGTCTGGAGTGTGGATCATTCTGGCTAATAATTACTATATTAAAAAAAGAAAAAGAAAAGAAAAGAAAAAGAAAACAAACAACCTCATATTTTTCCAATCCTATTAATTTGTCTAAGAAACTGAAATAATGTTCTATAACACTCATTTAGTGAGTTCTTTTGTAGAATATCTATTAAATCAAAGTTAATCTCTTTGAGGCCTTGACTCAAATGCCTTCTTTCTTCCTCATATCTCTCAGTGCAATATTACATGCTCCACCGTTTCCTCTTGTCCACAATAATTACATCTACCTGTGTCATGTTTACCTATTTTAAATAGTGTGCTGTTTAGTCCAGTGTGTCCAGATCTAAGTCTTGATATGATTGTCTCATCTCTCCTGTTCCTTCCCACACACCTCATTTCTCCCACTTTCCTTTGAACTCTGTAAAACCACCGTCCTTTCCTCTCTTCCTCCCATTGCTTCTGCCACCTTTCCCTCAGTCTCTGTTGAATAATGCTCTTCATTTCTGTTTTGCTGAAGCTAACTGTCAAATCAATGTCGTTATTTTTTGTAGCCTTCTTTGCAATCTTATCTACCATTTCATTTCCTTTGACCCCTTTGTGTGCTGGTATCCATAAAAATATTACTGTAAGCCCCATCATTTGAATTCTGTATAATGTTTGTTGTATTTTAATCAAAATGTCTGGTCTGCTGTCTGAATGACTGTACTGTAAACTAACTAGTGATGCAGCTTCACAGTTCTGAAGAGGATTTGCTTCATTGAGAGCGACCCCTACCGACTGGCATGTGAAGTATTAGGGTGTATAATGTAGTGTAGGCTACTTAGCAAAAACTTGCACTTGAAAATACTCCCGTTTATTTAGCATATTGATACAAAACAACATTGACATTCTTTGTCTCAGTTATAAACTAAAACCAAAACTATCTGCTGGATTTGTTCAAAAGAAAACCCTTTAATTGACAGAGAGGGAATACAAAAATGTCTTGGCAGACCAATAATCTCACAGGCTTGCAAAGAGTTGTTTATTTTAAAAGTATACTTTCATTTGTATTTCATTTACTAGATATAATATTAACATATTGCTTTTAAGAGAGGATTCCTACCATGGCGTATACTCTCCCCACTATTATCTTCCTGTCTTTAAACACACACGCAAATAATATGTTGCTCCTTTCTGACAAAAAAAAATCAGAACACAAAGTCCACTTTCAGGGCTTTCGGTCCTATCTTGTGATCTTCAACAGCAGATGGAGCTTTTGCAGTTGCCGTGGAGATGGCTCAGTTATCACGTGACCACGGTATGAAATTTTAAGTCATGTAATAAGTGGTCTTATATCGAGATAGGGATACATGACAACTGAGCAAAATCCATCCGCAGATAAAGGCCATAAGATGTGGTTGAAAGTGGACAAATTTAAAGTAATAATCAAAATAATACTTCCAAGGTTTATAATGAAGCTTTAAGGTCAAATGTTGTTCCTACTGCCAGTTTATTTACTGTAGGTGAGGGGTTTTAGTGTGAAAAATATCAAATTCTTGATCAAATTATGAACTCTTAATCATCATCATCATTTCTATTGTGTTCAAACTTGTATCTAAACACAAGTACATGACTCCTCCACCACCAATATTCAAAGCTAGCTTAGCTCTTTGTTTAAGGTCATGGCATCAAACACACCAACATATCTGACAATTGTTAATAACATTCATATACCTAACTTATAACAGATTTACTGCAATCTGATATTTAAAACGCAAATATAGCTGCAGACAGCAAACACTTTAGTTGCATAGAACGCCATCTCAGTGCAAGTCTCAAAAATGGAGTTAAAAGAAAGACCAACCAAACTGAGCATTTTCTGCTACATTCATTCTGCTTCCCCAAAATCTGAAAGTGGAAATATAAATGTTACACAGGTATGTGTGATACACATCAATCATTGAGGAACATTCCTCTACGTCTTAGTTGCGCCTTCACTCATGCTGCAACTCTCCACCAACTATTATTATTGAAAGTGGGACTACTTTTATGTATCTATGTTAACAAGGACTGTGTACAACAGTGTGCGAAGCAGTCAGTGCAAAGGAAAAAAAGCGACTGCTTTTCATCATATGTTCTTCAGTCACATAACTGCAACAGCCCTTCATTGAGAGTCCTTTCAGTTGAGTCCTTGATCTTTTCCCGCCTCAGGTCTGCATCTCCGTCTGCATATGGGTATCAACTCTGTGGAGAAAGAGACAAGAGATTAAACCTTGCACACAAACACACGTGGCTCATATTTTAAATTGTTATAAACTCAAATAATCAGGATACAAAAATAAAGTTCTTACCTGCTCAACATGTATATCATCTGTCCAGGATCATCTGCAAATACCCTGTAACATCAAAAGAACAGTTCTATTAAAACATACTGTTCACTAACCCATGAACCGAGTACACACAACACCCATTCCATAATGGATATTGTCCATTAGGTCTTAAGTGTTTTTCCATCCATCGGTTCAGGAAGGGCTTTAGGGCTCTTATGGTCTAAATTTGGGTCCTATCAAGAAAATGGAGACGTTTTAACTTCCAACGCATGTCATTCTACCTTCTCTTCTCTCCCTCTACTTCCAAGTTAGTTGAGAAAGAAATGCTGTCGAGGAAAACAAAGTCATAGATCTGAGGCCTGTACCACAAAGCAAATTCAACTTAATCTGGCTACCAGTAACTTAAATAAGTACTTCACATTAATTTAGATGAAACGGTAACATACTTGTGGGAAAATCTTATTAAAGTAACAGCAAAAAGTGATATTCAATGAGGGAAAATGTATAAAATATAATCACATAACTAGAATAAGAAGCTGTAAACACTAAAAATAATTTCAGAATATTGAAAGTAAGGCTAAGGGTATCAATATGTGCGGGACTTTCTATATACAGTATGTCTTTAGTATAAAGTGAGTATTTTTTTGCTTTTTTTGTCTAATGATTAACAAACTATTGTGAATATATGATGCACAAAAAAAAAGTTAACCACGGAAAGACATCTCTTACCCATCTCCCCAGTGGTAAAACGCCCGGTCCTGGTAGAACATGGACAGAAACAGCCAAACACTTATTGTCTCGACCCAGAAGATAACAAACAGGAACCATAGTGATGACAGCAGGACTTCACACAACATCCTGGAGCTCTGTGAGGACACCAGACATACAGCAGAAATAAGCCATGCCTTCCGGTATATGATCCTAGTGTACGTACAGTATACTGTGACTATAAAAACTATTCACCTGTACTGACAGTTTCATGCGTTATTCTTCTAATATGCGTCTACCGTCAGGGATTTTGCCATACAGTTATGTCAGTTATACCATAACATTTTCATTTTAGGTGCTTACATTAAAAAATGAAATATTGTAAATAACATCAAAGTTTGTATGCATTGTGCATATGGCAAGTCAACATACAAACCATACATACATACAGGTTGTAAAAATTGTAAATACTGAGTCAGTGGTACCAGACCGTAGAATTTTGGAATAAAACATGTAACCCTAATCCTTGACTACATTTAATTTAGGCTTTAGAATTGCTTTTTAAAAGTATTATATCTCAATATAAGGAAAACCTGTCTGCCATAGTGGCAGGTGACATTTTTACCTGCCAAAACCAACATTTATTTGGCAGGTGGCAGGTGCTAATGTCATTCCCTGCATACATACATTATTACCTTGTACAGCACATATTTCATTCATCTTTATTCTTTATATCTAATTGGTTTATGCTCTAAATGCTGTATGTTTTGTAAATTAAATCTACAGTATGTCATAAAATACTGCTATAGGTAATATTTGGATAACTAGAATTAAACAAAACATACTGTATAATTATCACATTGTATTAAACTCTATAACATTATGGAGTTGGGCATAATAATGAGAGCCAAAACAAGCAAGTATTATATGTTTGTAAGCTATAAATTGTAAACTCACTCTTATTTTGTTAACAATAAAGACAGCATATCAGTTAACGTTATATGTCGACTATTAGCTAATATATGTATTCTACAATACACAAGTTAGATATGTTAGCTAACGCAAAAGTCACCAACACCAACGTTAACGCTTTTTAAGTGTGCAAAACGTTACTATTATTTATATAGACTTGTTAATGAAGGGAATATAATGTTTCTTTAGCGTTAGAGATGGCTAGCTTGGCTGCTAAAGTCGTGGGACAAGTAGCTAGATAGCTAAATGTTCTAGCCAGCCAGCTATCCACATTGTTACTAGGCAACAGGTGAGTTAATAGTTATTGATTGGTGTTGTAAGACTGTTTACTCACTCAAGGAAACGACTCTTGTAACTGCATTCCTTTACTTACAGGCTAGCAAAACATCCACTTTGGTTGTTTACAATGCTCGTCACATATCACGTCACATGCATTTCCGCTTCTGGGACCAGTGACATCATTGCTTGATTGATTCCCAAGCTGTGGTCCTCGGACCTTTCAGAGGTCCCCTAAAAGGGACTTTTCTGACGCCACACAGGAAGTAGCATCAATATTAAACTCGGGGGAAAAAAAGTTTGGAAATCTGTGTTTGGTGGATTATTTCTCTGTTGTTACAATGCTAATTGGCATTGTATTTTACATCGTTGGAAAGCCTGTTTATTTACCTTCACAATGATGTCCAACTTATAAGGATCATGCATTTTTGGGATGAGCAGCACAGCTGATTATGTGGGTAGTGCCCAAGAAAAATTTGCCAAAATGCTCTGCCAATGGTAAACCGTGTATTCTCCTGTTGGAATTGACTCGTTTTGAGTTGTTTGGTGGACTGGATGATTGAACTCTCTATCAGTAACAAGGAACAAACAAGACATATTG
>CAKAKR010057872.1:21927-42736 GCA_916700685.1 Adelosebastes latens | reverse complement strand
TCCTCTATGACAGTAAACTGAATATCTTTGAGTTGTGGACAAAACAAGACATTTGAGGACGTCATCTTGGGCTTTGGGAAACACTGATCGACATTTTTCACCATTTTCTGACATTTTATAGACCAAACAACTAATCGATTAATCGAGGATATAATCGACAGATTAATCGACAATGAAAATAATGGTTAGTTGCAGCCCTAAATATTATATCTGTTATAAAATGAAGAGTTGTGCAGTCACACTAACAACCAGACAGTATGCCGCCACACAGCATGAAAAGCTACAGACTTTAAACAACAATCCGCATTAGCTTTTTTTGCTGTTGTCTTCTTCTACAAGCATGGACACACATCTAAACATCCACACAAACATCCAAACAAATATCCACCGGGGAAAATGCTCTGCCAACTTAAGTTTGCAGACTAGATACTGTAGTTAATTAGCTTCTGCAGATTAAAAACTGCTTAAAAACTGTGCTGCAAAAGTCAAAATTGGTCGGTTTAAATGCTAAATGATGTGGTTTTTATTCTTCAACACCAATGCTAAAAAAAAACGTTACCTGTCCTCAGCTTTTAGGCCAGTCAGTGGTGCAAGTTTGTGACTTCTTTCTGCCCCGACTAGAGCTTCCAATCAAACACATACTAAAGGACCACTGACTCAGAGGCTTTGAGGCCAACACCGAATTCACACCAGGCAGAGGCAAAGTGCGGCTCACCACAATAATTACATTTTTCTGCGTCTGGGAGGCGTGTTCATGTGTTTCAGGTGGGAAGAAATTCTTTGTAACACAGGTTAACATGTCACAGGAGTCACATGATCTGTTTACTGATTGGCTGCGGGTACTCTCTGGCCGCATTTCGCAGCAGAATCAAACGGCCACAGCTCTAGTGTGAATTTGGCGTAAAGGAACATTTCTGATGCATCCCCAAGATCATTCACCTTCCTTTCAATAATATGAAACAATAACAACACATTTGAAAATCACTTTGGCATCATATTTGACTGAAAAAATTTACTTTTTGTGATTTCAGCTGAACTAAAACTAAGAAGAAAGTAAGATTTGGCGAGCATCATAAGCTCAGAAGCTACAAAAAAAGAACACTTGTTGCTCTAAATATCACAAATCCATATGGTTGTCAAAGTCTTAAATCAGAAATTTACATTGTCTTTTATATTGTTTTAGATTGTCTACTTACTTTTACTGCCCTTTAAGACAGTTTGCACATACGACACAACACTGGTTACTAACCTTATAGGTGTCGCTTGTATAGTACCCTATATTTATATTTATAGACCGTCTTTTAATGCATCGGGTATGTGATAGGGAGTTGCAAACTCAATTTCGTTGTACCTGTACAATGACAATAAAGGAAATCTAATCTAATCTAAAGGGTATCACAAATTCTGTGTGCCGGTCGGAAAAATCTGCCCTGAAGTTCAACACAGTTCTTTTTCCACACTGATGTGAGGTATAACTACAATCAGAATCAGTAAATAAAATTAGGAGATAAGATTCCTCACAGCGCTCTGATTGGTTTTTAACATTAAAGTCAGGTGATATGTGTAATCAGGTAATCACACTGTGCAAATGTTTCACACATGCCACACTCATTTTCCATCGGTCAGATGTTTTACACTTGGGCCTCCAAGTCCTGAACTCTCAGGTGTGGACGTCACAAGAAGAAAGTTTTCTGCAGGACAATGTCCTCTCACATGACAAACATTACATTACTGCTTTAAATTATATGGGATTATTTTTATTATTTTAAAGCCACTATTTTTTCAAATCTAGCATATTCCAGTGGCTTTAATATTGCACAACATTTATGAGTGTGAACACCTCAACAAATGAAAACATCCGATGTGGTATAAACAGAATTGGGTCCACTAGAGCTAAACCGGCAGATATTAGCATATTGAAGATCAGGCTGTTCTCGTACACCGTTCGTAGCTATACTTAAGAAAAGTAATGCACTGTAATTTGTATATATCCCACGAAATCAATTTGTACATAATCCATGTAATTGTGAACCAGGAAGTATAAAGAGCAACAAACGCAACATAGGGAGGAGGTCTGGGTGGATGGGTGGGTCAAAGGAAACCCTACAGCTGATGCTCAGCCAACACTTAACCCTCATTGAACGCTGTCTTTGTAAATCTTCTTGTGTTGAAGTGTCGATGTGCTTTTCAAGCTGCACTTTGTGGTGTGTTTGTAATGAATCGTGGTGCATTGTGAGGTGTTTCATCAGAACTCCATGTACTTTGCAGTCACGCACACTGAACTCCTGACCGGCAGCAGCTGTGATGAGGTGGTGTGTGTTCCCGGAGAGACGTGGCACCAGTAGCAGGATGATACTGGGAGACAGTGGGGCTCTCAGAGGCCTCCTTAATTGCTTTGCATGCACACACACGATACATTGTCATTACTGTTGACGGGTTTCCAGGAGCACGTTGTTAACAAATCATTGTTCGCTTCTCAGCACAGCGGGAGCGGGACGGAGAATGAGAGCAAACGCGTGAAAAAACAACGGAAAACATCAAAGTGCCGCTGAATGAAAAACATGGATTTGGAAAAAAGACAAAAGAAAAACAACAATGCGGAGCTTCAGAGTGCAGATGGGAGAGAGGAGAAGGAGGCAGAGCGGGATAAGAAAACCCACATGGCGCTCTGACTGAGAAGGGACAAAAATAAAGTCATATCGAACACAAACAGCGCTCCCTCTGAGGCCTTGATATGAAATTCCATGACTTTTCCATGACTTTTCCATAATGGAGCGGAGGCACATCTGTGCACTTTTCATGTTTTAAACTTTTATGGCTTGTTAGGCTGTTTCTCAGCTCATTATGATTTATACAGAGAGAGATAACCAGCCTGTTTTACAATACAGCTGCTGTCACCACTTTGATTCAGACTGAAATATCTCGACAACTGTTGGATGGATAGCGATGACATTTTGTACAGATATTTATTTAGAGGATGAAACTTTTTGATAATCCCCTGATTCTTCATTCAAGAGTAAGCACAATAGTCTACAATTTGCACAATAACCACTTGTACATGGCTCGCTGTACAAAACCGATGAGTTGATTCTGAGTAAAGTTGTCGAACACTTTTACTTTACTGTTGAAATGGGAAACTAAAAAGCTCATTGTGGTACACAGCAGCCTTCAGCTGGACAAGACTATCACTTAAAAAACAAAACTGTTGGTTTAAAGTCCTGTGTTTGTTGGACCCGTCTACCTCCCCTCCCACCCGCTATAAGCAGTCTTTCTCCCTTTTTATTCTACATCACTAGCTCTGAGCGTAACATAGATAGATAGATAGATAGATAGATAGATAGATAGATAGATAGATAGATAGATAGATAGATAGATAGATAGATAGAATTAAGTACTAACATAAATGTAAAAAGTTAAGTTAGTACTTGCATGCATACAGGTGTGCAACTTGCAGTAAGGTGTGCAAAATGTATTTGTAAATGTACTTAAAAATGTAAGTTCTAAATTAACAGCTGTATTGCAACAGCTTCCTCTCAGTCCACTACTGTCCACACTGCAACAAAGAGCCCCGTCAAGTGACTCGTGAGAAGGATTTAGATAATCCAGGATAACGCAGCTGATTCCCATTTAAATTCTCAGAAAATCTTTAATATTCAGGAAATATTCAGCGACCACTGGAAACCACCGGCAGTCATACTAAACACAGTCTGGCGGTCAAACTGTGAGACATCAAGGCTCTGCTCTCCAAACACAACAAGAGAGAGAGAGAGAGACGGTGTCCTTCAAGCGCTCTAACAGCGAGCTGTCAGGCGGCACACCGGCCTGTCAGAGAGACGTCCAACCATGCTTCCCCCTGAGGCAACCTGCGTGTCCATCCGTCCATGTGTGTGTGTGTGTGTGTGTGTGTGTGTGTGTGTGTGAGTGTGTTAATCCCGCTCCACTCTCCCTTCCCAGGCCCGGCTGACCGGCGTGTCTACCGTGTGTTCGTCTGTAATGCTGAAAGCTAATCGCTGATGGTTTGTTGGGGGGGGAATTAATATAACAGCCTGAGCACTAATGTGTTTAACTTGATTGAGATTAACGTCCCTTTAACTCGCTCTTTATACGTGATGAAGCGGCGCTCTGGCAGCCGCTCCGACTATGACTGTGACTGTGAATAACAATGCATGAATGAGTGAAAATGAGCCTGAATGATGTCACATATTTTTCAATTAGTTTAGCATATTTCTGGGTGAAATGTTGTTGCATTAAAAATGTGAGAGACATCTTAAATCTTAGTCACTTCTCACTTCACTTTCACAACTTAAATTTGTATTAGCCGGAGAGAAAATGGTAGTTTTGAAGTTAAGATAAGCTCGTCGTCTTCCTATTCTGTTTTGCTTTATTGCAGCTCAACGTCCTGAAGGAGTACCGGCAGGCTTTTCTCTAAAGCCAGCCGAGCACTCATAATTATTTTCTTATTAAATCTAGACAAGAAGGGAGAGTTATTTCTGGCATCAGGGGTCAAGAGGTGACAGGCCGTTGGAGCTTTTTCAAGAGTTGGATGGACGTGAAACTCTCCCGGATGAATCATCAGGACGAAAAATGAACAACACAGCAAAAAAATCTGGTTCTTTGATTAAGAAATAAAGTCAAAGATACATGATTGTGTAATAACATATCATGTATCTGCAAAGCGTTAACTTTTCATGACAAAAACACCTCTTCTGGGGCTGAATGGTTATAACCGGTTTGATTTGACCCTTGTTGCATGTCATACCATCTCTCTCTCCTCTCATTTCCTGTCTGCCTCTTTCTACATTATCAACTGTACAATAAAAGACTGTACAACACTTTTTTTAGCTTTGTGGTAATGCATTTTTTCAGATAGTCCACTGGGTATTAAAATGGTTTATTTAGCTTCTGAAGTCTGAGAATTTTCTCAGCCTGTATTCAAAGTCATTAAAGCTTCAGTAGTCAGTATATTTTTGGCATCATTGGGCAAAAATTCCATAATAACCTTTCAGCATATTGTAATTTAAGTGTTCTGAGAGATAACTAGACTTCTGCACCTCCTCATGGCTCTGTTTTCAGGCTTTCTCATTTCACAGCTAAACCGTGCACTACAAGATGATTCTGAGAACATTTGAAGAGAGAAATAGGCATTAACGTAACAGAATATTGATTCATATTTGATCAGCGCTGCCTAGTTTGACCGTTTGGTCGGAGTTCGCGAGTGATTGACAGCCGGCTCTCATAGACGGCAGCTGGACAGCAGACCTCAGATCAGCTCTTACTGCTTGTTTTCCTCCGGTCTGTGAAATCTTGCAGATGCCGTTAGGAGCACCAGAGGACACAGAGGCACATCATTTTTTTCAGGTTACCTGTGTCATGTGCTACTGTCAGGATATAGCGACCGTTTTATAAAAATAACTTTTTTAAATCATATTTGCTCCAATCTCGCCTACTTCAGCTTTAACTACGGCTGCAACTAAACTGCAGATCATTTTTTTTCTATGAAATGTTAAAAAAATAGCAGGAAAAAAAAGGCATTCACAATTTCTCAGAGGCCACTGTAATGTCTCCAATTTGCTTGCTTTGTCTATTGAACACTCAAAAACCTTAAAATGTTGAATTTACTGTCACGTAAAACAAAGAAAATCAGCTAATTATCACATTTGGGAAGCTGGAACCTGAAAATGTTTGCTTGAAAAATGAATGAATCAATTATGATGCAGCAGCGTATGTCGTTCTTTATACTTCCTGGTTCACGATAACGTGGATTATATATGAATTTTGTAGGTATAGCTACGACATGGTGAAGAAGAAGAAGAACAGCCTGCTGTACTTGTTGGTACTTCGACACACATCTGGAGCACCAAAGCTATAAACTCGTGCTGTGCAGCCAAATATTGTTCAAAAACCCCCAGAACTTTATTATTTAATTATAGAGGAACTCTGGAAATTTTCCATTTGATGGATGTGAAAAAACACATAGTAAACATCAGGAAGCTTCAATGAAGAGCTGCAACTAGCTGATACAAAAGAGTCTCATGATGATGACGATGACGATGATGATCTTAACAATTACACCTACACACAGGCTCTTGAGCTGAGGATGTAATCACTGCATCCATGCAACAGTTTCAGGGCTTGCGGACAGAACAAGGACCGTCTTAATTGCTGGCATGTGTGTGTGTGTGTGTGTGTGTGTGTGTCTGTGTGTGTGTGTGTGTGTGTGTGTGTGTTTTGATGGGGGAGCTGAACAAACAGGGGAGTGTGTGTGTGCCGTCGGTATGGCATGTGTGGGAGTCTCAGATACATGTGAGCGTGTGTCGTAGTAACGCGAGCTGTGCAGGAGCGAACCTCGCCCTTTTGCTTCATTTCAACTGGTAAAAAAAGAATCCACTCTAAATTAAGATGTCTGCTTGTTTCATATTGTGTGTGTGTGTGTGTGTGTGTGTGTGCTCCCTCACTGTCTCCAGGACAACATATTCATTCAAGATTCAAGTCAAAGTGAAATTAAATTCATTTTTGCTAAGAAATCAGTATGCATATGTGGTTGCTTGCGTATACTTACTTCGTCAAGATTATTATTTTTCTGCTTTGATAGCAGCACTCACTACATTAGTGCTCTCTCTCTCTGATGTGATTCTTTGCGTCTGACTGAAATATCTGTGAAGTAACATCAAGTAGGAACCAGAGCTGTTATTCCACTTCCACTCGGAAATAAAAACTCCCATCAAGACTCTTTGAGTTGTGGACAAAACAAGTAATTTGAGGACGTCATCCTGGGCTTTGATCGTCATTTTTCCCCATTTTCTGACATTTTATAGACCAAACAACTAATCGATTAATCAAGAAAATAATCAACAGATTACTCTACAATGAAGATAATCATTACAGCCTTAATATCAACCAATAACAAGCAGAATATCCTCACATTTCTTTAAGCTGGAACCAAAAAATTCGGAATTTTCCGCTTTAAAAATGACTAAAAAGGGATTCTACTATCAAAACAGTTGCAGATTAATCGAGTAATCGTTGGTGCCAACTGTCAGTCCTCGCCAGTTATTGATAATCTGACATATCTGGGAGGATTTCTGAGAGGTTATTGATACCCGGCCCCGGCTGTCACAGCTGATCGTGCCTGTCGCTGACATCACTCCTCTCATCTGTCCATCCTTTCATCCGCTTCCTCCCCAGCAGCAGCAGCAGTCAAAGGACTCTCTGTTCAGTCCTCCAGATGGGGCTCGCTGGCCTGACTCACGGCCCCCCCGATACAGTACGGACGAGAGGCTGGCTGAAAATCACCACCACCACCACCACCACCTCCCCCCAGGACTTCACCGCTGACATGAAATATGGAGCATCACATGTGAGAAGGTCATACACCTAAAGAGTCAATCTATTTCCTCTTCTTCCTGGCTGATTTCTGACCAGGTGACACATAACCGGAGGTGGAGCGGATATGTTAGAACTAATGATCCCCAAACATGATCCGCACACTTCAACACCCGCCGGCTCCTTCAGGGGGTTCGGTGACCTGCAACCTGAGCACAGGTGAGGGCGGAACAGCTACGGTGTCAACCATGACGTCGACCGCTCAGTAGGTGAGAGGGCTTTCCATGCAGCAGAAAGTAACTAGGTACATTTACTGTACTATTTTCTGCTACTTAATACGTCTACTTTACAACATGTCAGAGAGAAACACTGTTCTCCATTACAGCTGCAGTTATTTTTCATATGAAGATCTGACCTACAACAACATGTGAAATATTGTGTATTCTGTTAAGATAGACATGAAAAATATTGTGTATTATTATGTTACTATTCTCACTCATTGTACCCCGAAAAATATCTTACAAAAGGCCCTCAAAGCACTTAAAATATAGTATGTATGTAATATATATGAGCCGATCATTGACGAAGGGGTCTCTCATCGCCCTGAAGGGATTTATTTCACAACAATGACCTGCTAGCTGTACATTATCCCACTTATTACACGGCTACTTACTTAAAAAATCAATAATTTGACACAAAAATGGTCCTCCAGAGTCCGACATCAGAACTGCGGCCATAGCAACGGTCTGTTATACATAGCAACGGTCTGTTATACATAGCAACGGTCTGTTATAAAGAAATAACAGACCGTAGAACGCTGTGATTGACCTATCAGAATCAAGTATTCAATAAAGCTGTGTAATAAAGTAAGATGGCAATCACTAAATCCGCCCTTGCCTACAGTATGAGAGACATTTCCCCTCTAAACTCCTTAAATGGTGAGATTTAAATAACTGTTTGAGGCCCAGAGAGGTCAAATTAACCATTATTTCACAAAAACAGCAAAAAAAATCTCTCCTGTCCCATTAACCATCTCATGACCCCTCAGATTTATCTGGTGAGCCTTCGGAGAGGCCCGACTGTTAAATGCGGAACCATCAAGCACCTTGCTGCTTACACTAACAATCTAATAATGACATATATAATAACATATCAGTCACATTGGACATTTTTCTTCCAGAACAAGTACTTTAAGTACATTTCGCTTGTGTACTTTTACTTAAATGCAGGACTTTTACTTGTAAGGGAGTATTTTTATGATGCTGAACTGGTTCTTTTACTCAAGTTAATGATCTGAATACTTCTTCCACCACAGCTTTCCAGACTAGACCAACGATAAGGGTACATTTTACATTTGTCTCTAATATTCCCAGTAGAATAATCGTTCCTGTGGAGACTTTCCTGGTATTTTAATCCTTTAAAAATGTGTCAAAGCTCATTCTTATGAGGGGGGGAACTTAATCCTTAAGGAGCTTTAAATTGCATGTTTTATGAATCAGCAGCAGCAGTTATACAGTATAGTGTCACACAGGAAAAAGGCTCAGAAGTTGTGTTTCACCTATGCTCAGTCAGCTATCCTTTCATCTGAGAATGTGGTAAGGCTACTTTGAAACCTGCAGTCACAGACAAAAGACGGAGATTTGAGGAATTTGAAATTACGCACAAGTGACGCGCGTAAAAGGGACGCAAAATGACGGATTACTGTGAGGGACGTGCCATGTGCCACAAGATGTGCTGCTGCTGTCATTCAAGAGATTCCTCACTTGTTGATTTCACAACATTAGGCGACTTAGAATATTCTGTCTCTTAAGGTGCTATTTGACACCAATTATTTGGCCATCTTGGGTTTTTATTTTCGAAACAAGTTGTGTTTTTCTTTTAATGTAAAAAAGCATCTTGTTTCTACAACATTTTTAGAGATGTTTTGTACATGCACGCCTCTGCTCAGTGCCTTCATATGCTTGACGTAGCTCACCATGCATCCTTAAGGTTCATCACAAATTGTAAAGCTCTGACTAACCACTGTGAGTTGTACTCTCGGGTGGGATGGCCTGCACTGGCAACCCGTAGGCTCTCCCATTGGTGCATCCTTATATATAAGGTGATTCTGGGTCTGCTCCCACAATACTTAAGTGTTTTTAATACGCAAAAAAATTGTGGACAGTATTCACTGCGTTCCCAGGACCTCTTTGTGCTCTCTGTCCCAAAAGCTCTGACAAAAATTGGGGAAAGGGCTTTTGCATATTCTGCACCCTCAGCCTGGAATTTGCTCCAAAATGACCTAAAAATCAAGGAGCTGGTATCATTACATATGTTTAAATCTAAAATGAAGGCTTTAGAAGCAGACTCTATGGCATGCCAATGTTTTTAGCCCCCTTGCTGTACGGCTGACTCCCAGAAAAGTTCCTTTTTGTCCCCCCATTTGTCTTTAGATAGTTCTCTTTTAAAGGTCCCATATCGTGCTCATTTTCAGGTTCATACTTGTATTTTGTGTTTCTAATAGAACATGTTTACATGCTTTAATGTTCAAAAAAACCTTTATTTTCCTCATACTGTCTGCCTGAATATACCTGTATTCACCCTTTGTCTGAAACGCTCCGTTTTAGTGCATTTCAACGGAATTGCAACGGGAAATAAACTGGGACACATTTAGAATGTTTACGTTTAAACCGTTTAATGGTCTAAATATTGTATATTTGTGACATCACAAAAGGACACAAAATCCTAACGGCTTGTTTCAAACGTGCAACTTCTAAATACGGGCTGTGTGTGTTTCTCCGTATATATTGAGCGTTTTGATAGTTTAACAGTGTTTATGTAGCACTTAAACCTGCTTTATAATGTAAAAGACCTGAAAATCTCAGTTTTTACAATATGGGACCTTTGATGCAATTTTTAGTGCTTCTAGTGTTTGTGTATTGTATTTTATCTCTATTTGTGTCTGCAACTTTGTGTTCTTGCTGCTGACCATCTTGGCCAGGTCTCCCTCTTGGAAAAGAGGTTCTTAATCTCAATGGGACTAACCTGATTAAATAAAGGTTAAATAAAATAAATAAAAATAACATTTTGAACCAGAAGTATTCCCATGACAGGTCTCTTCATACAAATACCTGAATGAATTTCAGTGCAAACTGACAATAAAGTTGTATCCTATCGTATCGTATAGTATAATTTCCCAATTTGGGATCAATAAAGCACATAAATCTATCTATATAAATATCAGCTTCATCATAATTTCCAAGCAGTTTGTCACCAATACTGAATCAATTCATTTTTTTAATAATTTATATGGATAGATTCATGTGCTTTATTGATCCCAAATTGGGAATTCTGTGTTACAGCAGCAGGTAACACAATAATTTCCCAATTTGGGATCAATAAAGCACATAAACATGTAAATCCAGAGGACAGATGGTGATTTTGTAATGGGTTATGTATGAATAATTGTGATGTGTTTTGGTTTTTTTTGTCTGATGGGTCTTCCTTGTCTGTCTGTTTATAGTATGTCTATTGTATGTGTACTTTTTCTCAAACTGAGCTGCCTATAGATGCAAAATGAATTTCAGTGCAAACTGACAATAAAGTTGTATCGTATCTTATGACATGCCCCTTGAGGTTCACAGGTGAAATGGAGTAAAACAGCCACCGTGTCAGGTTTCTTACCTTAATGATGCTGCTCCTGCGAGGTGCTGCTTTCACCGCGTCCAGGAGGATGGTGTCGGTGTCCTGACCGCCACTACCGGGCAGGATGACTCCGCTCCGCCGGCCGCGAGACGCTCTGGGCGGGATGAAATCCGGCGCTCCGTCGCTGCACAGCGCGTCTCCATATCCATCACGCTCAGACATCTCGATGAGAAGATGAAGAGAGAGGGGCTCGATTTGAAACTGGAAAATTAATAATCAAGTCGTTGGATCTGACCTGAATAAAGTTTGACTTGGCTGCAAGTGGATGCCATTTAAAGGAGGAATGGTTTTCCTAAAGAAGCTCAGCAGCAGCAGCAGAAAGCTCTAACACACTGGAGGAAACTAATCACCCCGATAGTCTTTAATTATGAGCAGATTCTCATAGTCAGTGCGCACAGAGCCGCGGTGACTTCAGGCTGATCCACTCAGTCCATTCCAGTGTTGGCCGGCCAATAGAGGGCGCTATAGTCACACACAAAAACACATTACTAATAATAATAATTATTATTATTATTATATAAATTGTCAATATTTATGTTTTTAATATAGAATGCACCCAGTAATATGTGTAATTTGATTTTAATGTGATTATATTTTGTATTAATAATCTGAACCTGTTAAGTAACTAAAGTTGTCAGATAAATGTAACACTTATACTGCTGGGTGGCTTAACCTACAATAATATATTATAAACTATTAGTTTACCTGCATTTTGTATCAATAATCTAAATTTGCAAAGTAAATAAATAAATGTAGTGGAATAAAAAGTCTAATATTTCCCTCTGAGATGTAGTTGAGTAGAAGTAAGAAAGTAGCAGAACATGGAAATACTCAAGTAAAGTGTATTTAAGTACTTAGTTACATTCCACCACTGAGTACATTTTATACTGTTGTGTTTTTTTAAAAAGCATTATTTACTCTTCTCTGTTGGAATAAAATAATTGTTAATTATTTAACTGAAAATTAGTAATGTGTTTTTGATACCTTCACTTTTTTTGCATTAAATTGTCAATATTTGTGTTTTAAATATGGAATGCACCAAGTAAAGTAGAAGTACCTCAAAATTGTATTTAAGTACTTAGTTACATTCCACCACTGAGTACATTTTATACTGTAGCATTATTTACTCTTCCTGTTGGAATAAAAATAATTGTTAATTATTTAACTGAAAAGTAGTAATGTGTTTTTCATACCTTCACTTTTTTTTTGCATTAAATCATACTTTGCTGAAATTGATTGGATGTGGCACCACAGCACCACCAAGAAAGATTTCCACCAGCCTCCACTGAGTCCATTCAGCTCCACTCAGCTGCTGAAATCAAAGCATCACCCGCAGGTAGGTAGAGTCTCGACCTGGATGGAAACTGGTCTGGTGCGCTTCTCTCTCTCTCTCTCTCTCCGGATGCGCAACAAGTCTCCACCGCCGAGCCGCGTCTCTTTATCCTCCTCCAGGCTCCTGAAGACACAGTTCGACGCGTAAAACCTTCAGTGCGTAAACGAGAAACGATGAAAGAAAGCGACGTGGTGTTTGGTGGGTAAAAATGTTTGAAAACAATCCAGCGTTGGTTCACAAGACGACCTGAAAACCCTCTCTCTCTTAGTCTTCTCCTCCAAAACACATCGAAGTGCAGAAAGGAGCGTCCAGAAGAGAGGAGATGCGTTCATGTGTCAGTGCTCTGACTGAACACAGCTCCAGTGGTCGTCTCGGTTGTACTCAACAGCAACAAACAGACGACTTTTGACGAGAATAGGGAACACAATTTGACAGTCGCACCGCCTCTAACCCGCCACTCCTCCCTCCATCCATCCAGCCGGCTCCTCCCAACACGCCGCCCGGAATCATGACTGACGCGCGGCGTGGCCAATGCGCCTCCTCCGCTGGGAGATGTGGAAGCAGTCGGAGGCGCTGATTGGTCGAGAGAGAGTCCTTATCACTTTTAAAGAGAATGGATTCAGGTTCAGGTACAGTATAAACCCCAGGGAACAGGAGCACTAAATGGATATTGTTTTAATTAAAAAAATATATATTGTTATTATGCCTTAAAAATTATGAGAAACTGGATTAGATTGAATTTGGCGTCTCCCAAAGTCTACAGCAAAGGTTCAGACCATGCACATAACACATTAAAAAACATACAGAATATACAGTATACAATAGTGCAAAATGTGCATGTAAAATCTTATGAAACTGGCAGAAACAATCGATTAATCGATATGTCAGTGGACAGAAAATTAACTGGCAACTTTTGATAATCATTTAATCAATTAAAGGTATATGATTTGGCGCCATCTAGCGGTGTGGTTGCAGATTGCAACCAACTGAGTACCCCTCCGCTCACCCCTCCCTTCATCCTTCCAGCCCGGCTCCTCCTCTCACACGCCGCCCGGATTCATGACTGACGCGCGGGTTGGCCAATGCGCCTCCTCCGCTGGGAGATGTGGAAGCAGTCGGAGGTGCTGATTGGTGGAGGGTCGAGTCCACGTGGCTGAGAGAGAGTCCTTATCACTTTTAAAGAGAATGGACCAGGCACTGGGAGCACTGGAAGGGGGGTTCAGGTACAGTATAAACCCCAGAGAACAGGAGCACTAAATGGATATTTTTTTAATTTAAATTTAACCCAAGTTGTCTTTGCTGTTTTTTATTATTATGCCTTAAAAATGATGAGAAACTTTGGCATCTCCCAAGGTCTACTGCAAAGGTTCAGACCATGCACATAACATTGCACACTATTAAAAAACATATTGAATATACAGTATACAATAGTGCAAAATTGGCATGTAAAATCTTATAAAACTAGCAGAAATAATCAATTAATCGATAAGTCAATGGACAGAAAATTAACTGGCAACTTTGGATAATCATTTAATCAATGAAAAGGTACAGTGTGTGGGATTTGGCGCCATCTAGTGGTGTGGTTGCAGATTGCAACCAACTGAGTACCCCTCCACTCACTCCACCCTTTACAAGACTGCGGTAACGAGTGCAAAACCGTGGTTACGCCACTCACCTCCCTCAGAGGCCATCGTTACCATAATAACACTACTTTAGGAGCAACAGAAGTCAGACGACTGCTGGCGGTACCACGGTTTTGCACGCTGCAGCTCACAAGTGTGGCGGAGAACTGCGGTGGCCTTCAGGTAACGTAAAAACGTGTTTGGTTTGTCCGTTCTGGGCTACTGTAGAAACACTGCTGAGCAACATGGCGGACTCTGTGAAGAGGACCCGCTACCTATGTAGATATGAAGGGCTCTTTCTAAGCTAACAAAAACACAACGATTCTTAGTTTGAGGTGATTATACACTAACGAAAACATATTTATTTATATTATATTCCATTTCTGCTAATAGATCCCCCCAAATGTTACACACTGTTCATTTAAGTCCGTTTTCAAGCAAAAAGGCCAAAAGAAATTGTTGGTTAAAGCTTCTGAAATGTTAATATTTGTTGCTTTTCATTGTTTTACATCATAATAAACTGGAAATCTTTAGACTGTTGTCTTTCTTGGACTTGAAAATGTGCCTTCTGGAAGTTATGATGGACATTTTTCCCTTTTTTTCTGATGTTTTATCGACCAAACAAAATAATTATTAGTTGCTGCCATGCATAATATGAAGCAAAAACAGCCAAACATGATGATTATGATCATATCTTGAATAAAAGTGAAGGAAAAAAAAAAACAATCTGGTACACTTTATATATAAGATGTTTACCTGACCTTCAGTAGTTGTATGGGCGAGCATCACAACAGTTCCACATACAGTATTGACAGAATGGAAAACCTTGAGAAAGCACACCCACTGGCTTCCGTGTTATTAGTTAGAAACTTTTACCGGTAAATCATTAAAAATGTGCTGGTTTCAAGAGTTACATAAAGCATCAAACTTTGCAAGGACAGTGTGGCTTTAAAGAAATACACAATTCTTAGTTGTGTATTTAGACGTCTGACGTGCACGCCTGACCTCCGACCTCTTCTTATTGTCCAGTTGGAGTTGGTTCAGCGTGACAGGCAGACCGGTAAAGATTGGTAGGCGATGTGGACGTATAATAAAAGTGTGATACATTATTCATCATCGCTGTGGCAAAATTGCTGTTTTCTCTCTCGGGCCTCTTCCAGGGAGGTCAGAGGTCAGGGAGACAGCAGCTCCCCCGGGGTTGGCAGGGATTTAGTGTCTTGCTCAAGGACACATCAGTAGGCCGGATTGTTGCACGCACAGACACTTGAACCCTGGTTGTCTTGGTTACGTACAGGCTCTCTAATACAATTCCCAATCAAGTGGTATATAGTCCTACTTCTACAGTTGCTATAGTGAACGGAGGAGAAGCTCCGTTATTGAAAAATAAATATGATTTGATAAAAATGTATAAATACATCCACATAAATGTGTTTAGAAGGATTTCAAATTGATGCAGTCTGACCTTTAGTATCAACACTAGTGGAAGAAATATTCAGATCCTCTACTTCAGTAAAAGTACTAATACTACACTGTGTTTTCTCAACACATAAAGAAACACTTCATCCTTGAGTTTATCACAAACATTCAACATCAACACATCTGTATCACAAACTGTATCGTCGCCATCTTGGTTTTTTTGCAACCAGAAGTGACACGAGAGGAAGGAGCTAAGTACAACCGAACGCTGAATAAGACGTTAACTTTGAACTGAAAACACACTTTGAAAGGGTTAAAGTTATAAGATGAAAACACGGACAACTCCCAGACCGGACAAAGCCGTGGTAGCGACCTGTCAATCACAAGGTAGCCACGCCCTAAAGCATCCCCTGCTTTATGGTCTATTTGACTCTAAATGGGACCATAATTTACTAAATGAACATCATGCTGTATTGAAGAAGACTTGAAACGATTGAGACCATAAACTCATGTTTACAATGTTTACTGAGGTAATAAATCAAGTGAGAAGTAGGCTCATTTTCTCATAGACTTCTATACCATCAGACTTCTTTCTGCAACCAGAGTTGCCACCTGCTGGCTATTAGAGCGAATGCAAGTTTAAGGCACTTCAGCATTGGCTTCACTTGCAATATGGAAAGTAACTAAAGCTGAAGTGGAGTAGAAAGTACAATATTTACCCCGTGTGAAACCAGAAGTCAGCGTTGACTTATTTGTCACGTAATTTCCGTACTTAAGTAACGCCACTTCCGTAGTTATTTTAACCCAAAACACAATCTTTTCCTAAACCTAACCAAGTTGTTTCCTGTGAAGGTGGAAGTTTATTTTGAAAAGACTGTATGCATGTAACGAGCGGAAATTGACACGAGGTGCTGGACATTTGTAGGAAAACGCACGAAAAAATGGGTTGTGTCTAGAAGGTAACCTGCAAATTGCAAAAACTTGAAGCAAGATTAGCTGCCTGGCGACCTAACCTTAACCATTCAAGGTCAATGCCTAACCTTAACTATTCCAGGTCAATGCCTAACCTTAACTATTCAAGGACTTGAATAAATGTACTGAATTACATTCCACCACTCCTCTATAGCACCATTATACAAAACATAGTGAAGTAAAAAATCAAACTCCCTACAGAAAAAACACGTTCCTCTTATTTGAAATAATAGACTTTTATCCCACAGGGCCGAGATGAAGGCGACCACGTGCCCTCAAAAAAAACACACATCCTAAATCCCAAATGAACTCTGAGCCTCTTTCATATAGTGGAAACACTTTGAAGGTATTGAGACTTAAACTCACTGAATCCCCTGAATTATTTTTTGAAGGTGTTCCCGACTGAGCCGATACGAGGGTGGCGTGTGTGTGTGTGTGTGTGTGTGTGTGTGTGTGTGTGTGTGTGTGTGTGTGTGTGTGTGTGGACCTTGAGCCACACAGCTGTGGAATGTGGTCAGCTGGTGAGGGGCTATTAGTGCATGAAGCTCGCCAGTCGCACCTCGCTGTTAGTATTCGTGGAGCCAGAGTTCAGTCGTTTGTATTTTTCTCGTAATGACAGAAAAGCCGAGAATAGAAAGAGAAGATTCTGCTGCCACTTGTTGCATTACACACAAACACTATACAGTAAATACTTTTATATATTTATAGGTATATTTATTTGTTATTATTTGTTTTATAGCCATATTATTCCTCACATAATACCTTAACATAACCACAATGACATATTTTATATTGCTTGACTTGATGTTCATTGTCATTATCAGCTATGGTTGAAATACATTTACTCAAATACTGTACTACAATTTTGGAGTAGGCTACTTGTGCTTCACTTGAGTATTTTATGCTACTTTATACTTTTAATCTAATCGGTTAGGGTCGAGACTATATTAGAGCATTTGATGGGAAGCCTTTAAAAGAAAACTATCTTGTAAGAAGTATTAAAGGAGTAAGAATTTGAGGTACTTACATGCATAAAACATTGAGTTGAATCCAGTGGTGGAAAGTAACAAAGTACATTTACTCAAGTACTGTACTTGGATACAATTTTGAGGTACTTGTGCTTTACATTTCTATTAAATGCTAGTTTATACTTCTACTCCACTTACTTCTCTACAGATTAGATTTATTTACTGGTTTATATATATATATATATATATATAAAAATTCAATAAAAAATATTTTATAAAATATATAAAAAATTTTAAAAAAATCATTGAAAAACAGGTACTAATAATTCCTTAAATAATTGTAAAAATAAAAAAATGAATAAAAATTAAAAACCCATTGATACATTCATATAATATAATATAATATAATAAAAATAATTAAATAAACAAGAAGAAAAAGTATTATTATAGGCTGAACTACCCAACAATATATAAAGTAGTTTAAATGAGCTTGACTTTTATGAGCTGCAACATTAAAGTGATGAACACATTAATACATCAATACTTATAACACAATAATATAACATAAATTATTCTGAAATGAGCCATTCTGCATCATGAGTACTTTTACTTTTGGTAATTTCAGTATATTTGGATGCTAAACTTTTGTACTAAAACTTTGAATACAGGACATTTACTTGTAACAGAGTATTGCTAAACTGTGTTATTGCTACTTCTACTTAAGTAAAAGATGTGAGTGCTTCTTCCACCTCTACTGTCTGCAAACCAAATCTCCTTCAGGAGGATAATAGAAGTTGCTCCTATTGGAAACGGAGGTACATTCAGCTGTTTATTTCTTACGGAATGTGAGTCATTGACATTTAAATGCCAGTTCACTTGAACCTCGCTGCAAAATGACAAAAGGTTTCTGAGGGGAGGAGGAGACAGTTAAGTAAAACTCTGACAAAATAAGAACCATTTTTTTTGATCCCATGAGGAGGAAAATCAGCAAAGGGTGAAAGAGGAATGTGACTCCAAATGTCCCTCTGCTGCTGAAATTCGTGCCTTCATGCTACGCTGCCACCGTGGTGTGAGAAAGTCTTTCAGAGGTCCAGTAGTGTGTGTGTGTGTGTGTGTGTGGGTACGTGCACGGTGTGTGTGTGTGCAAATGTGTAAATGCTCGGTGTGGTCAGGTGCATGCTGTTCTCTGTTGGGTTTGTCTCCTCAGGA
Organism: Adelosebastes latens; assembly: GCA_916700685.1. Classification (NCBI taxonomy): domain Eukaryota; kingdom Metazoa; phylum Chordata; class Actinopteri; order Perciformes; family Sebastidae; genus Adelosebastes; species Adelosebastes latens. Next base: position 24,209 of record CAKAKR010057872.1, on the reverse strand, counting down.
CCTTGAGGAAAAAACACCTAAAGAAGAGGACATCTTATTCTACGAGCTCCCTCTCATGTAAACATTGTCTTTAGGTACATTTATACTACGCCTCAGTTTACTCTTCTGTTTTTATTGGACCTTATTAAACATATTAGCTGTAGCTGCTTCCCCATTGTTTACTCTACCGTTACTCACGTAGACAGCTGTATAAAACATTTAGCTGTTAAGCAGGCCGCAGTAATCCGCCACCTGGGTGGCTATCAACCTTTTATCCCTTTGTTTCCCATACATTTACACCAGCTGAGTGACTGTAAAGCCATGCAATCATTACAGTTTTAGAATTAATAAATCAGCATGTGAGTTATTATCAACAACGTCCACAGTTTTGGATCTTCAGAGCAAATTCTTGTGTCGGCTTCCTCTTATAAAATCTCTCCAAATGGGGATATTTTTCTCTCTCTGTTTGCAGATCACACTGTGTGTGTGCCAGGTGTGTGTGGGGGAGTATCTACACGTCAAAATGTTCACGGTGAATATTTGCATGTAAAGAAGAAGAACAGGTGTTGTGCGCCGGTCTTATACATATCCTGTAGTGTTTTGTAGATCTCTCTCTCTCCTGGGTCAAAGTGACAGCAGCGTCTCACACCTGCCCTCTAAAGCACTCCCTGTTCACTAAACTGCTCTCTGAAAAGCACACCGGATGAAGCACAGATCCTTCATTGTTTTGTCCAGGGCTTATTAACACACAATATTTCCTGTGGATTTTAAGGTCATGATGACACCGAAGGATCACAGACGTGTTCATACGGCGGCCAGGTTGCCTAGAATCAATGCAGGCATGAAGTGTCACTAATCTAGATGTGTATTGATCAGAGCTTGAACCCATAAGCTATACACTACATACTGTATATAAATAGGATTCAGGTTAGAGAGAAAGTTAGAGGGCAATAATATCAATATATAGTATTCTTTGTACAGTACAATATAACTATGTTCATGTCATCTCTAGTTAAAATAATTGTGTCTGATAATGTTATGAGTATATGTCAGGGGTCAGCAACCTTTACTATCATTGCTTTTCTGTTCATAGTCTATATTTACAGCACGCTACAAATGAAAATGCCAAAGACTCTAGATAATAGGCTAATGTAGTGTTTTTAACTTAACTTTAACTTAACTATTTATTTGGTGTTTGTGAGTAAAGTTGTGATGCAAAAACAGTTTTTACAAGAGTTTATATAGTTTTGAATGATGCTTTTGCAAGATATGTGAGATATTTTGTGAATATGTTTTTGTTTTTGTGTTTCAACAAAGAGTGACCTCGTTTCCCAAATTACAATTCAGCAATAGCAAAATAAAAAACTGTATTTCATTTTATTGTAAATAATCTGCTTTTAGATTTTCTATATATTCAATATGGTTGCTGCAGAAATGCACATCATTTGTAATCATTCTGTATTTAATGTGTTAAAGTCAGTTTTCAAAACAGTGTGTTAGTATTTGAAAAATGTGCTGCAAATATATGTAGATCATGTTTTGCAGGCGATGGAGTATGAATGAGAATATAGTTCATGGATTTTTGGAAAACATGGTCATTGAATGCATTTTGATGTGAAAGCAATGGAAAATAATTCACAGTTTGGTCAGAGTAGACTTCTGTTTTTCTGACTGTGTGATGAGAGTTCAACTTGCAGTGGACACCTCCTCCCTCCTCAACTATCACACTGGTCAGCACTAGATGGCGCCATCACCAAATAAATTAACACAGACAGGTGAGACCACACAGATGCTTCATTTATTTAATCAACAGGTAGATGTTTTTCACAGCAAACATTTTGAGTAGGAAAAGCACAGGTGTTACTAATAACAACTTTTCAACTTTTCAGTACATAAATAGAAAGAAGTGTATAAACAATTTGAACAAAGTGTCACACATATGAAGTTAAACAGCTCTTCTGTGATCTCATCATGCCGTTATGAATTAAAGCAGAGAGGAGCACCCAGAGAGGTCATTATGGTGTTTAATGTACTGCTGCTGTATATAAACTGGTCTCTTCCTTCCACTCTGAGGTCTGTGTTTAGTGAACGAGGCCTCGGGTTTCCTTCCCGCCGAGACGGGTGGAGCTCCTGAATGATAGTGGTTTCCTGCTGCAGGCTCACTTTTTATTTTTGAAGCATTATTACATCCCAAAACACAAAATTGTTTTAACGCCACTGATTTCTTTAACACATTAACGCAACTTGCTATTTTGGTGGTGGTGGTGGTAACGGGCTCCGTTTTAAAGCTAAAGTGAAGATAG
>CAKAKR010057872.1:0-21907 GCA_916700685.1 Adelosebastes latens | reverse complement strand
GAAAACATGGTCATTGAATGCATTTTGATGTGAAAGCAATGGAAAATGATTCTTAGTTTGGTCCACGTTTTGCTGACTGTGTGAAGAGTTTTGACCAATGTTAGCAATCACAAAAGAAACAACCTGTAACACTGAGCATGTTCAACTTGCAGTGGACACGTCCTCCCTCCTCAACTATCACACTGGTCAGCACTAGATGGCGCCATCACCAAATAAATTAACACAGACAGGTGAGCCCACACAGATGCTTCATTTATTTAATCATCTACAGGTAGATGTTTTTCACAGCAAACATTTTGAGTAGGAAAAGCCAAGGTGTTACTAATAACAACTTTTCAACTTTTCACTACATAAATAGAAAGAAGTGTATAAACAATTTGAACAAAGTGTCACGCATATGAAGTTAAACAGCTCTTCAGTGATCTCATCATGCCGTTCTGAATTAAAGCTGTCAGGAGCACCCAGAGAGGTCATTATGGTGTTTAATGTACTGCTGCTGTATATAAACTGGTCTCTTCCTTCCACTCTGAGGTCTGTGTTTAGTGAACGAGGCCTCGGGTTTCCTTCCCGCCGAGACGGGTGGAGCTCCTGAATGATAGTGGTTTCCTGCTGCAGGCTCACTTTTTATTTTTGAAGCATTATTACATCCCAAAACACAAAATTGTTTTAACGCCACTGATTTCTTTAACACATTAACGCAACTTGCTATTTTGGTGGTGGTGGTGGTAACGGGCTCCGTTTTAAAGCTAAAGTGAAGATAGAAAACCTAATGTATCCGTCGGTACCAACCATGGCATACTAGCTTGTCGTGGAGGAAGGTTATGGTCATTTTCAAAGGGATCCCTTGACCTCTGACCTCAAGATATGTGAATGAAAATGGGTTCTATGGGTACCCACGAGTCTCCCCTTTACAGACATGCCCACTTTATGCTAATCACATGCAGTTTGGGGCAAGTCATAGTCAAGTCATCACACTGACACACTGACAGCGTTTGTTGCCTGTTGGGCTGCAGTTTGCCATGTTATGATTTGAGCATATTTTTTTATGCTAAATGCAGTACCTGTGAGGGTTTCTGGACAATATTTGTCATTGTTTTGTGTTGTTAATTGATTCCTAATAATAAATATATACATACATTTGCATAAAGCAGCATGTTTGCCCACTCCCATGTTGATAAGAGTATTACTGTAAATACTTAATTAAGTAAAAGTAGCAATACTACAGTGTAAAAATACTCTGTTACAAGTAAAAGTTCCGCATTTAAAACTTTACTTAAGTTAGAGTACGAAAGTATTAGCATCAAAATATATTTAAAGTACCAAAAGTAAAACGTAAGTACTTATTATGCAGAATGGCTCATTTCAGATTAATATTAATCATATTATTGGATTATAATTATTGATGCATTATTGGGTTCATCACTTTAATGTAGGGTTAAATGTATGTAAAAGTGGAGCTAATTTGAATTACTTTATTTACTGATGGATAGCTAGTAAAACATAGTCATTTATTAGTTATTATTTTATTAATAAACAAAATCTGCAAAGTAACTTAAGTTAAAAAAATTCTCAAGTTAAGTACAAGTACCTCGTAGAGTACAGTACTTCAGTAAATGTACTGTAATAAATTGCTGTAAAATAATACAGTCAAATTCTAACAGCAATGTACCGCTCCTATATATATAGTAAAATACTGTAGATTTTGATGCTTCTTTTAGCTAAAAACAACAACAGTTTGTTTGTTGGATACATTTTAAGTTAAAATAATACTTTACAATATGTCATGCAATGCTATAAAACTGGTTCTTGTCTCATCCTCCTATTTACAGTATATGCCTGCAATTTACAGTATTTTTTATTAATATGAAGAAAACTACATACAGTTATAAACCGTTAATGTAGATTACAATAGCAACACTGTATAAATACAGTATATTACTGGCAGGCTTAGCTGCAGTATTACACCGTAAACATCACATTCAATACAATGCAACCACAGCTGACAGTAGTTTACTATAGAGTCTATAGTATAGACTGTTTATTACATGTTTATATGCTGCTTATAATGTTAAATGGGAGACATAAAGTAAACATTTTAATTAAACAGAGCTGCAGGTGTTTGTGCTGAACAGCGGCTGTAGATGGACATAATAACAAAGAGATATACACAGTTTATACACAGTAAATATTTTTAGTATTTCCACGGCTGTCCTCGTCTCCTCTAATAACGCCTCTCATCCAGCAGCTGCTTCCTCTCCTCCTCTGCTTCCTCGCATTCATTCAGACAAAAGAAAAGTTAAGACAGGAAAACGTATATCACTCACAGCATGATAATGAGGGTTGTTATTCTAATATTTATCATTATCCACATCTACATTCATTAATGTAATAACATAATGTGGTGTGAAGGTCGGTGTCGTGTTCTCTGATACGGTGAAAGGAACCGTTCAAGAACAATTATCTTTCTAAAGTCTTCGACAATGAGACCAGATGAGCAATTAGTGCAGAGCTGAAATAGATCCAAGTGTGTGTGTGTGTGTGTGTGTGTGTGAGAGAGAGAGAGAGAGAGACAGGCAGCACCTGGCAGTGGTTTTTGGATGAGGGTCTGCAGCTGGCGTTACTGGCTCAGAGCCTCAGCTGCCTCTCTGACTTTAGTTAGTTCCCTCATCATCACTCTGTGTTTGCATTAGAAATACAGCACAGAAACACTTAGACATTTTTATCAGAAATGAGGATTACATTAGGATAACTGGAGGTTAACTGTTCTTTAGTTATGTTGCAGTTTTGTATGCATTAGGAAGGTAACAACGGTGATATTTCAGTTTCCTTACATTCTGACCTTTTGGAAGGAATTCAACTTTATAGAATAATATTTGGATAACTCTACAGAATAAGTGGGACGAACAGTAGAACTAATACAACTTAGAAGACAAACCTTTGACATTTATTTGGACAGCAGAACAAGTTGGAGGATTTCTTTTTTATTCACTCAAAAAGAGACAATAACTTAGTTACTACTGGTCCTCTTGTGTGGACCCGAAGAGGCCGCCATGTTTCTACAGTAGCCCAGAACAGACAAACCAAACATGATAGGGCCATAGTTCTCCTACACGCTTGACACACGGGAGAAGCTTCAGTTGGTTACAATCTGCAACGTCACCGCTAGATACCGCCAAATCCTACACAATGCACCTTTAAGATCCGTGGAGACATGTTCTCATCCCAACTCGTCACGCCTCTTGATGTCACGTGTCACTTTATTTTGGGCCTCAAAAACACTATAGTTACCCTTGGCGTCAATTTAGGAATAGGCAACAAAACTACTATAGTTAGGTTTAGGAAAGAACTCCTTGGCATCACGCCCCTTGGCATCGTTTTATTTTGGGCATCAAAAACACTATATTTACCCCTGGCGCCACTTTAGGATTAGGCAACAAAACCACTATGGTTAGGTTTAGGAAAGAACTCCTTGGCGTCACGTTCCTTGGCGTCCTTGGCGTCACCTTAGGATTAGGCAACAAAACCACTGTAGTTAGGTTTAGGAAAGAACAACATGATTGGGCTTAAAACTACTATGTTTGTACAGTGAAAATGACACTGAATGTTGTGAACACGGGACACGAATGAACAGCTGATTGTAACGTGACGCCGGTGACACAAACAGCTGTCTTCTGGATGAAAGCCTTGTGTTTGTTGGATCCGTCCACCTCCCCTTCCACACGCCTGGTGTGTCTCTTTCGCTCTTCAAACTACGTCACCACACTCCCGGCACTCTTTCTCAGAGTGTACACTGTTGCCGTGAATGCGTTTACATTACAGTTAATGGAACACCCGGTGTGTTTCATACCGGCACTAAAGGTTGCCTTGTTGTGCGGTGGTACCGAACGCCAACGGCCGTGACAAAGCCTCGGTATGTAACAACCCTGGAAATGAGTTTTACTCTTCCTAAGTCTGTATTTACATCTGTATATATGTCTGTATTTATGTCCTTTTGCCTTGTTTCTTTCATGAAGCACTTTGTGATGTTCTGCTCTTGCAACAGATAATGTGTCCTGAACTAACATGTTAGTAATTTTGCACTTCATATGCATTTACCAAACATTCAGAACATGAGTCCAATTGCAAGTTCTTGTGTTGATGAAAACAATGAGAAGTAAACCTGCAGGAAACAGAGAGAAACAGACCTGGGACCAGGCTTTATCTGGTAAACAACACACTGTTATGTGCATCCTTCCGTCACTAATGAGGGACTTCAGATGGAGTGTGTATCTGGACGCCTGCCGTGCATCAGTCCTCAACTCTGTACTCTTAATGGTCTTAAGTGGAAATCAGTGAGTGACAGATGTCAGAGGTCAGCAGTATTAAGACGTGTGTGTGTGTGTGTGTGTGCGGGGGTCACCGGCCCGACCTCGCTGTTTGATGCCACATGGCCCGGATGTCGTTACAGATTCATTAGATAACATGAGAGCAGTCATAAAGAAACGAGGCAGCAGTCAGAGTTTTAAGTTACAAAGGCCACAAATGAAGAAAGTAAATCTGTACAGTCTGGCGTGAGCTCGGTGAAAAATGGTCAGTGATTGAATTACTCGCTGGTAATTAAGGTCAGCGGAGAGAAGAGGGGGCAGATGGCTGACACACAGAAGTACAGGCTGAAATTTATAGGACTATTTTGTGATTGTAGTGCAACATTTTGTTGTCAGGGAGCTCCAGTAGTGGAAGAAGTACTCAGATGCTTTATTTAACTAAAAGTACTAATACCACACTGTGAAAATACTCCACTACAAGTAAAACTATACTGCATTTAAAACCTTGAAGTGTGCACGTATTATCACCAAAATGTACTTTAAGTATGAAAAGCAAGTAAAATATTTGTTTCAGGTTGAATAAAATTTCAGAAAACTTCCAAACAAGGTGAAATCTTGAAATTACAACTAGATATTTCTATTATATGTCATATTATGCTATAGTTTTTATCACTGATTTAATTCAATTGTTTTAATTACATCAAGATGAGCCTGTGAAATGACATTGTACCTGATTATAATGACAATAAAGATCATTACTGTCATATATATATGACCAAGAAAAGCAACAAATAACCACATTTGAAAACCTGAAACCAGAATCTTCTGTCACTTTTCAAACAAAAAATGAAAAGATAAATAAATAGAAAAATAAATAAATAAATGTGTTATTTATTTATCTATTTATTTATTTATTTATAAGTTAGGACTTCATTCTCGTTATATTACGACTTTTTTTCTCCTTAAGTAATGACTTGAATCTCGTAATATTACGATTTTTTTTCTCGTAAACTTATGACTTTATTCACGTAATATTACGACTTTTTTCTCGTTAAATTATGACTTTATTCTTGTAATATTACGACTGTTTTTCTCATAAACTTATGACTTTATTCTCGTAATATTACGACTTTTTTTCTCATAAACCTATGACTTTATTCACGTAATATTACGACTTTTTTCTCGTTAAATTATGACTTTATTCTTGTAATATTACGACTTTTTTTTCTCATAAATTTATGACTTTATTCTCGTAATATGACGACTTTTTTTCTCGTAAACTTATGACTTGAATCTCGTAATATTATGACTTTATTCTGGAAATCTCAAATGTTTTAAGAAAAGCAACAAATAACCACATTTGAAAACCTGAAACCAGAATCTTTCTGTCACTTTTCAAACAAAAAATTAAAAGATAAATAAGTAGAAAAATAAATAAATATGTTATTTATTTATCTATTTATTTATTTATAAAGAAAGAAAACAATTTGAATTTTTTTTTTTTTGCCTAAAATGTCTCTTTTGATAGTAAAGGTTGCTGACCCCTGACCTAGCTACTAACCTTCCTCCACTACTGAGTTGAATCATTAACAAGAGTTTATTTCAGTATCTTATTTTGAAAGAGGGACCGGAAGTAGTGTTATCCCTGCAGCCTTGATTGATTGTGGAGTAAACTTTTCTTCCAGAGAGAGAGAGAGAGAGAGAGAGCAGCTCCTCCTCTCCACGCTTCAGACCTGCAGCCACATCAGCGGGACACTTTCTCAACAATCAACCGGTAATCTGCTCTCCGGTAACCGGCTGGTTTCCGTTACTCCGGTGATTCTCAGTGTTTCTCAGAGGGATTAACCGGAGAGGAATCCTGGAGGAGGTGATGGAGCGGTGGTCCCGGTGAAGAGTTGAATCTCTCCAGAGAGAGATCAGTCTGTCTGCTCCTCCTCCTCCTCCACCAGCTCTGCTGCTCCACCGGGCTGTCCTGTCTCCTCTCCCCGCCTCAGAGGCCATGGGCTGCGGCCTGAGGAAGCTGGAGGACCCGGAGGACAGCAGCCCCGGGAAGATCTACTCCACCCTGAAGAGACCGCAAGTAGAGACCAAGACCGAGACCCAGCTGGAGTATGTGCTGCTGGACTTCAGCCTGGAAGGTAAGGAGGACATGATCCATGATGACACCACGTTTTCACCTCTATCAATCAATCAATATGTTTCTAATTATACTGATAAAACTTCCTTTATGTGTTCACTAAGACAGCAAAAAAGTGTTATATCTGAAACAATAATCAATTAAATCGATTAATCAATGCACAGAAAATTAATTTACTTAATTATTTAAGTCATTCAAACAATCTACTTATAGTTCAAGCTGCTTTTCTGTGTTTATATATATTTATTAAATTTAATATGTTTGATATATTGATTATTTGATTAATCGATTAACAGAATAAGTTAATCAGCAACTACTTTATTAGTTTCTGTCACTTTTCAAATAAAAAAAAATAATAAAAAAATAGATAAATGATATATATATTTATTATTTTCGTTATAAATAAATAAATAGATAAATAAATAACATATTTATTTATTTTTCTATTTATCTATTTTTTTTTTTTTTAATTGTTTGAAAAGTGACAGACAGTGACACTTTTCAAAATAAAAAATAAATAAATAATATATATTCATTCATTATTTTCTTTATAAATAATAAATAACATTTATTTATTTATTTTTCTATTTATTTTTCTATTTATTTTTTAATTGTTTGTTGAAAAGTGACAGACAGTGACCCTTTTCAAACAAAAATAAATAAATAAATAATATATTTATTTATTTATTTTCTTTATAAATAAATAGATAAATAAATAATATATTAATTTATTTATTTTCTTTATAAATAGATAAATAAATAACATTTATTTATTTATTTTTCTATTTATTTATCTATTTATTTTTTTATTTTTTGTTTGAAAAGTGACAGAAAGATTCTGGTTCCAGGTTTTCAAATGTGATGATTTGTTGCTTTTCTTGGTCATATATATGACAGTAATGATCTTTATTGTCATTATACTCAGGAACAATGACACTTCACAAGCTCATCTTGATGTAATTAAAAAATAAAAACAACTGAATAAAAGAACTATAGCCTAATATGACATATAATAGAAATATCTAGTAGTAATTTGAAGATTTCACCTTGTTGGGATGTTTTCTGACATTTTATTTGACCTGAAACAATTAGTTAATTATTCAATATCTCGACTGAATGGTAATTTTCTAGTATTTTGACCATTAATTACTGTTTTATGTAATTTTTTCAATCTAAAACCCAAAACATTTGCTGGTTCCAGCTTCTCCAGTGTGAAGATTTGATGCTCTTTTCTATTTTATATCATTATAAGTTTAATATCTTTGAACTTTGGAGCTTTTGGTGTGACCAAACAAGACATTTTGAAGACATCAATTTGGACTTTTGGACATTGTGATTGTAGTGTTCAATGTTATCTGACATTTCATAGAACAAATCAAGTTTATCAGGAAAAAGAATCAACAGTTTAATCATTATTTTGCAGCTCTACTTTGCATTTATCACTCTTAACTATTGTCATGTCACTAATGTGATCTTATTGGAGTTAAACACACTACAATAAGGATGTAAGCCCTTCATTTGGCCCCTCTTATAAACATTATTATGATATTTAGAGTGTTAAAAAAAGCCTAAAAGTGTTCCCACTTGTTATTTCTTTTAACTAAAACATTCCTCTTTGTTTATTTGGCCTTTAAATGGTCTTAAATAGCAGACACCCTGTTTTATTGGTGCATATTATCACTTTGTTATTCACACAGCGAGGGCTGTTTTTACCTATTAATGGTTTTTAAACGTCACTCTATTTAATTTTAAAGCCCTTTCAAACTGTGTAACATCACAGCATCTAACTGTGGACTTTTCCTAGCAACAGGGCTGTCTAGATATAGGTCACACAAGGGTTTTTCCTGCCATCTTCCTTCACTCATTCACACACACACGCACACACACACACATCACTTCCCATTTGCAGCAGAATGCAGAGAGAAAGCCACCTGCTGTGATTATGGGATCTAATTTGAACATGTGTGATAATCCGAGACGGCCGAGAGGTTGACATTTTTTAAGGGATAATCCGTTCATCTGGTCCTCAGACTGGCTGTTGTGACTCTGACCTATTTGGAAGGAAACGGTGATTAAAGTCCTGAATGGGAGCCGAGCATGTAAACAGCCGGCCGGCACCGTAATGAATCATGGAGGAAAAACGTGCTGCTTTCCAAATTGGGGGGTGGGGGGGTCCGTCGGGGAAGTAATGACTTCAGGATTGTCCAACACCCAGCATGGATCCAGTCCTGTCTGCATGAGATCCGCTCATAATGATGATTTTCATTATTTACTAATAAACTTTCGTCAATAAAATGTCAGAAAATAGTGAAAAATGGCCATCGCATTACTGTCCTGACCCCAGGGGGACGTCTTCAAATGTCTTGTTTTTGTCAGACCATAGAAGTCATAGAAGACTAAAGCCTTTATATAGTATATCTGAAACAAACCACACATAAAGATTGTTTACACCAATTTGACAGTCTGGAAGCAGCATAAACCTTACGACTGAGTAAATACACCACACAGCACACACTGCTCAGTAATGACTGGTGGAGTGTTTGTGTACCAAAACAAACATGGACGCCAACCAGCAGCTTGTATACTGTTTATATGCGGTGTGGGACATTTGTGCTGAAAAAGCCCCAAAAAATATGAAAAAATAATAATTGTTTGGGTGAGATCCTGGATGGAGATACAGTACGTGGGTAACATGGATTTTGTAAAACAAAGCTAACTTCAGGTAAAGCAGTTTATTTACCGGTATGACGACACACAAGTGATGTCATCGTCACAGACCCGAAGTCTGTTCCCTCATCAAATAGAGTTTCTGTCCTGTTAGAATGATAGCCCCCCCCTCGGTGGTTAGGGTTAGGGATAAGGGTTAGCTCAGGTTTAGGAGGGGGAAACATACACCGATCAGCCGTAACATTAAAACCACTGACAGGTGAAGTGAATAACATTGATTATCTCGTTACGATGGCACCTGGCAGTGGGTGGGATATATCAGATAGCAAGTGAACATTGTGAACTTTGTGTTGGATGCAGAAAAAAATGGGCCAGCGTAAGGATGTGAGAGATTTTGACGAGGGCCAAATTGTGATGGCTAGACGACGACGGTCAGAGCACCTCCAAAACTGCAGCTCTTGTGGGATGTTCCCGGTCTGCAATGGTCAGGACCTACCAAAAGTGGTCCAAGGAAGGAAAACCGGTGAACCGGCAACAGGGTCAGACCCGAGGCTCATTGGTGCGCGTGGGGAGCGAAAGCTGGCCCGTGTTGTCCGATCCAATAGAAGAGCTACTGGAGCTCAAATTGCTGAAAAAGTTAAGGCTGGTTCTGATAGAAAGATGTCAGAACACACAGTGCGTCGCAGTTTGTTGCGTATGGGGCTGCGTAGCTGCAGACCGGTCAGGGTGCCCATGCTGTCCTAATGCTATGGCTGATCGGTGTATATCGACAGGGAAACAGTATTCGACACAACACCAGTCCAACTTGATCAATCGCCATTCATTATCGGCTCAATGGTCGTAATGTGTGTCTCCATTTAAAGAAAAACAGAAAATATTCACATTTGAGAAGTTGGAACAAATTATTTTTTCATTTTTGTTAAAGAAAATTATCAAAATAGTTGCAAGTTAAAGTTGACTTCCCTCCATGACTAAACTGAAAGTAATGATAGCTGAAAGAATTTGATGACGTTGACAAAGAAACCGTATTTAATGTGGATCGGTCACGTCTGGCTGATAACAGATCCACTTAATAATGAGGCCATTATCAGGACTGATACCAAACCGGTGGATCAGATTGGTGCAAAATGATTTGGTTGAACTGTGAGTGACTCTGAGTTCACTGAGGCTGTCAAAATGCATGGATTAGCTACACTCTGAGGCTAATTGTCATCAGCAAAAGTGATTGGATTAAATTGAGTTAACACCACTCACTCACACATTTTCTGTAGTCCCAACAACTCCAACAGAGTGATACGTCTTCTGTCAATTTCAGGAGTCACATCTCACCCTCGTAGTTAGACTTTTATTCATATAATATCATTAATTTAAACCTTATAAAGTTAATATGTTTAAACCAGGAGCTTCAGGATTTCCCTTAATTAGCTGGTGAAAAACAAAGTGTGTCAGATTAAGTAGCTGCACCTGTTAGTTCAACATATTTAATCAACATTTAGTTAAATATGAGCATCAGATCGGACTCATTATCGATAGAAACTCAATATTAAAAGACTCGGATCAGGTTCAGGACCAAAAAACAACTTTTATTAGTGAATGCTCCTCGGCTGAATACAGTTTGGTTTTGGGATTTTTTGCTCTGATTCTTTATCATCCCTGTCATCAGTAGGGAGTCATGAGTTCTGCTCTCAGACCGACTTATAAATAAAGTCCTTCAGACATTGTGGGTGTGAGTCATAGGTTAAACAAACACCAGTATTCAGATTACATCTCAGATGCTTCTCTTCGTGATCAGACTTGACTAAAGTCGTACAACTGGAGAGGAACATTGTTGTGTAGCTCAGTTGGGATGTAAACTTGGAAAATCTTGTCCAGCTGTGTCCTCCTGAGCCAGACATGCTCTACAAATTTAAGACTTTTTCACCTGTGAATGATCAAACCGGCGCTCACTGACCTAAATTTGGTCACTTTGCATCCCTGAATACTTCCACATGTGGGTCAAGTCATTAAAGCCTATAATATATTATCAGTATACAGCTGTATGTTGTGTGATTTGCTTATCCGAGTTGCTCTTTATGAGGGGAAGAAAAGAGAAATCCACCACACTAAATGTATTTTTACGATGTGATTTAATAGTACAAATGCAGGTTTAATGTCTCTTTTCTGTCTTGTTGGATTTGTTTCATCATCACTGATTTGAAATGTGCGAATATGCGTCTCTCTCAAAGTGTGAATTCTCCATAATTGGCAGAGCTAAAGATAAACGGGAGTGATTCCAATCTCTAGTAGTCATGTGCGGTCTGGTGACGGCTGGCATCCTCGCAGGCTGTTCTCTCTCCGTCTTTTACAAGATTGTTTACTTGAGTCAGAGCTGTGTTAATCACCTCATTTTATGATTTTAGTTTAAAAAAAATTTGGTGTAATCAATGTCTTGGTTTAGTCAGTCAAGTTTCTGCTTGCCAATTGACAGCTGAAAAGACCCACTAAAAGCCAATTTGTGCCACTAAATATGCGTTTTCCTGGCTCTCGCTTCACATGAGGCTCTGCAGGGTTCGCTTTACTCCATGATGGAGAAGATATGTGATGTGCTCCCAGATTCACAGAGACGAGCCAGGTAAAAAATATAAATACCCAGTGATTGAAGAGCACCAAACCAGAAATGTGCTTAAGTTTCCTGAAATTATTTAATAATCAACACAAACAGCTCAATACAGGTTTTGTTAAGGGATTACCTGTGTGATGAAATGTCCAGGCATGACTGGACTAGTCTAATATCTTGATTGCCGCAGCACCTTCAAAACAGTTTATTTATCCATCTTAAAGGAACAGTGTGTTGCATTTAGGGGGATATATTGGCAGAAATGGAATATAATATATATATATAAGTATGTTTTCTTTAGTGTATAATCACCTGAAAATAAGAATTGTTGTCTTTTCGTTACCTTAGAATGAGACGTTTATATCTACTCCCACGGATCCTTAAAATGTCTTAAATTAAATCTTTAGAAATATGTTCCTGCAGGTTTCTCTAGTTGTTCATTTAAAGATGGTTACTTTATACACATTTTCTCTTCACTAATGGCATTGTGGTAATTGCAGGTCCTCTGTAGATGCTTGTGAAGCTCGGACATTTGTGATACAAACATCAGTTATCTACGGGCGTCCATGTTTTCAAGAGCAGCTGCATTGGGACGCATTAAGAATAGAAGTCAGGAATACCGACTTATCGAATTATGGACTTTCGACTTGTAATGGATTGCAGCATAAACCCAGGATGCAGTGACAGTGCCCTTGCAAAACAGGGTTGTGTCTAGATTTGTCACCTGCATATTGCGAAATTTGGCAAAAACTTGCAAAAACTCTCTCGAATCTCGCTGCCCTAGGACCTATCCTAACCTTAACTATTCATTCAAGGTCAATGCCTAACATTAACCATCTTGCGAGAGTTTCCCAACTCGTGGGTTACCTTCTAGACATGACCGCAAAAATAGTTTGTGCAGATAATGGAAGGGGAGGAGAATGCTGCATGAAATATGCAGCCAATGGCAGGCTTATACCCACAGTCTATATCCAGTGAGTCTGACTATGACTAATCTGATGTCTTGATTGCCGCAGCACCTTCGAAACTGTTTATTGTGTATCAAGACCTTTACTTTTACTCTACCTTAAACCGGGCAGACACTGTTTTTTTTACCGGAATTGGCTGCAGCCAACTAATTTTAGAGTCAGGCTGAATTTCGGCCAGATCGGTTGTCATTAGATGTGCATTTTGAGGTCATAACGCCTGGTTAATCACCTGAACGATCAATGATCTGGCTTTAGGACGATCGGTTGGATAGCTGGCTGGTTGTCTTGCAGTTTGAGCTGTTCTACGGTCCAGTTTCTTACATGTTCTGCTGTCAAAAGATCCGTTATAAACTGTTGAAACCGTTGTTTTAATATTATTGGAGTTGTGTTTTACATGATCTGGCTAAAACTTCAGTCTGTTGTCGTGATATAAAACTGAACTTTGCTGCAGAACAGATCAGGCTGTCGGCATCTTCAGCCACCTGCAGCTGCATATTCTCCTCTATTCATAATAGAATTACACCAAGAAATGCTGCCTTTCTCTATTTGTGTCGACATTGAAGACTCAGGCATGTTGTTTTAACACAACATACAAGATTAATAAAATCTCATAGAGTCTTTCCAGCTTTAATGGGCTGATTGAGTTTGTTAAAGGATGCGTGAAGAGTCAGTAGTCTTGTATGTCGGTACATGCCATTCTTGACGAGCACCTGGCTGCCTCACATTTCTTCTCGTTGCATAATTATCTTGTTGAGCTGCTTCTCTGTAATGTTTTTTTGTTCAGGCAAGTTCCACCTGCACCACCCTTTTTTCACAAGAAAATACCCGGATTGATTTAAAGAAGCCAACTCTGTAAAGTCGCCGATCTTTGTAGTTTATAGTAACCAGGACGCCATCGTCCTCCTCACACCACTCCACCCGTCTCTGGCCTTGCTTCTCCTTGAAACGATGAAGCTTTTCTGGGACACACACACAGAGCTACTGTCACAACTCTCACTTTTATCTGCCTCACACACAAACACACACACACACACACACACACACCACCCCCAGTGAATCTGTGCCCGGTAGCGGCAGAGCTCCCAGTCAGCTTGGCCTCGTTTTGACTCCCGACTGAGAGCAGAGTCTGGACGTGGAGGCCTGGAGCCAGAGGCAGCACATCAAAGCACCTAATGGCTACTACTTCCCTGAGCTCATTACTGCTATAGCTGCATGGCAACGTATGTGAGAGCCAGAAATCATGTGGTCTTTATAAAGGTATCGATCTTTTCATTGCAAACTGCTCATTGTGTTCCTTACTTTTAAAGCAGCTCAGTCCAGTAAACAACCTCTGTGTTCGCTGAGCTGAAGAAGTCACGTCCACACTAATGTCAATATATTAATGTCAATATACCATGACACACAATAGCCTACAGGTGTTGACTTTAAGTTGTGTTTGTGTTTTTTTGTCTTTGGGGGTTTTTATGTTTGTTTTTTCGTATATACTGTTTCTAGGGCTGCCTCCTCTTAGTCAATTAGACGACTAATCGGTCGTTTTGGTCTTAGTCGACTAAGATTTCTTTAGTCGATTAGTCGTTTTTTATGCTTTTTTTCATGCTGAATGACTTATTTCCAAGAAACTTATGAGCACATCTCTGGTAAACACAAGATTTAAAGTGGTGCTTTTGTGTGATTCTTTGTGGAGAAACTCAGTTTTACAGATCTGTCGATTAAATCAACTAATTGATTAGGCGACAAAGAATTTTATTTGGTCGAGAACAGCACTACTTGTTTATAAGATCTGATCTCTAAAATCTGTAAATGAGAACAACTTAATCATTGGTTTTACTAAAACACGGTGCAGGTGATGATGGAGAGCAGTCGGGGACAGGGCGGAGGTTAAAGAGTATCTTGGCTGTGTCTTTACCAGTTTTGTTGTTTGGCAACCAGAAAAGGATTAAGCAGAAGATAATTAGCGTTTTTTCTTTTGTTTTAGTGTGTATGGAGATTTTTTTAGCTATAGCAACATGTCAGCAATGCTGGATGGTCCACCACTTTGGTCCAGACTAAATATCTCCATAATAGAGTGCTCCAGGGATGACGTATTTTTGTAGACCAACCAGGAAGTTAGCATTGCCCTGGTTCCCTCGACAAAAAGCAGATGGGATTTTTCCATTTGGTTTTGTATTATTGCAGAAAATAAGACCTGTGGCAGCAAACAAACGTTTATGATACTTATGCGTTTTGTTCAGTGAGATAAAACACCACTTTAATGATTTTTGAAATGTGAATGCAATCGGAAGAAGTAAAAAGCTAACGTCAGGCTATAAACGAACTACACCACGGTTGCATGACTGCAAGTGTACACAACAAGGCTGTTAAGGAGGATGAGTCGGCGTGATGACGTTTAACCACTAGCATGATTTGTTAAGAAAACAACCTGATATTTTTCATACTTGCACCTTTATTGATATTTTATATTTGCATTATTTCCTACTTTATACCACAACTGCTGCACAACAATTTCCCTCGGGGTAAATAAAGTTCTACCTTATCTCAAAGTGAAATGTCACTGAAGAAAATTAGCTTTCTCCTGTAAAGACAGACTGTGTTTCCCTCTTGCAACAAATGATTTCCTGCATGAAGCCTGAAGCCTGAGGCTCTGAAGCACAGTGTCATGCAAAGACTTGAAGTGCACTATGAAGGGAATCAAAGGATAAGAGGATGATGTGAAGGTTGCACAGCGATGGCAGGTCAGGACTAGATGAACAAATGGGACGATACAAAGGGATTTGCGGGTGGAGAGATGGCTTAACCTGAGTTGACGTGTATTCATCGCTGGTTGGATGAACTGAGCCGAAGACGGTTGAAGGAATTGGGATGAACTGAAACCTCCTTCCAGTCCGTCGAGAGATGGCGACTGATTAGTTCAGATGTGGTTTGACCTTAGGCATCGATTCACTGTCCTGATTGTAAAAGGGTGTCTATCTGCCTGCCCACTCGTCATTATTTCCAGGGATGAGTGCAATTTTCTGTAATCTCTGTCTAATCTGGAAATCTAACGGTCCATGCGGGATTATTTCAGATTAAAGCCAGTACTTTCATTATTACATTTAGAGGACATTTGAAGGGCGGTGCGAACCTTTGATCCCAGTGTGAGAGGAGTCTTGATTGGCATAATGTGGCTGATGTTGAGATGAGACGGTCACAATCATCATTAATCATCTCTAATCAGCACTCGGTTGGTTGGTTTGACTTTCAGCCTATTGTTTGTTCTGTCCGGCCCACAACTTTACTGTATTGGTTCACTCTCACCGCTCTCATAGCATCGTTTTCAGAGAGAAAAAGCTGTAAAAACCCACTGTACACTACCTGCTCAACAGCAGATCACAGACAGACACAGTCAGAGACTAGTTAGTGGACATAGTAGAACATTTAGCAGCTAAAGAGACCAATATTTCCCTCAGGAGTTGGTGGAGACCAAAAATGGAGCTAAAAGAGATTGAATATGTGACTTAACTTCATCAGGTGGACACAAACACGACTCTAAATGAATAATAATGCTGCTCTGTAACTGCTGGATGTGTAAAAAAGCAACTGTTTGTTAATAAGTTCACCATATCAACTTAAAAGGTGATGATGTGTCAATTTTGTGTTCACAGTTTGTTTCTGCTGCCTTAACTTTTAATTTAACACCATTATCTAATATTTTGGTTTACGCCTCGTATCCACACAGTTTTGTTTTGTGTCCGTAAATTCGTATAGTATATGGATTATGTTCCCAAGTGTTCAACACAAGGAAATGCATCTCTTTACGGATGGATAGAAACTCTACCACAGATATGGGAGAGAAGCTACTACATAGATAGAAACATTGTTTTTATATCTGAGTTACTGTCTGTTTTTTGCCATCCAGTCTAGACAAGTCACATTTATACAGTGTTTTTCTAAGTGAAAAGTTCAACGGCATGTTAGCTAACATTGGTAGCATGCTAGCTGTGAAACATACAGTAGAGCGCATGCATAGGTTTGTACATCTTTTAACAACAGTGTTCACAAACTGCTAAATATGCTGTCGAACTTTTTACTTTTCACTTTTTGCATACGGTCTGTCTGTTATCTGCCGCAAAAGTTACATTTTTTCAACGTACTCGAGGAAAAGCGGATTGAAGAAAATGGAAAGAGGAGTTTCGCAAACACATCGGCAGTCACGGAGGTTCCCATTGGAATGAATGAACCTCCAGTTGATTTGCATACGTACACAGAGATATGTAGAAACGTGGCGTTATCACTAAATCAGCCATAAAAGGAATGATGCAATGTCTGCAGAAATGGGAAGAACAGGAAAGCTTCCTGTTGTTCCAACTCTGAATAGTTCACACAGGGTTTACCCCCACTACTCGCCTCTTAGACCCATTATTTAAAAATGTTAATAGCCTGTTACTTTTGCGATGCCACGGATTTGGAGCGGCATGTTAACAATACCAGATGTAAACATACTGCGTATATCTTCTTTTGAATTACCTGAATTGATTTTATTTAGATGTAACAGTGATGGAGGCTTTGCTGACATTATGGGAGTCAGAAATTCACAATATCTCAGACTGGGAATTACAACTCAGAGGCTGTTTTTTTGGACTCGGTTGGTCTCGTAATTACAGTCTAAGCGATATGACGTAAATGTGGCATTATACCTGCTAAATTTGTCCTTGCGAGCATGCTGACGCTACCATGTTAGCATCAAAGCAGCCTCACACAGAGCTGCTTGTTTTTCCTTCTAGTGTTACTCTTGTTTTCTCGGCTCCTTGTTGCCAGGCTGCTTTCTCCTTTTCACACCTTCTCTCCCATTCACATACAGGCTCATAAAATCCATCTTGTAACTCCTGTCTGGCTCCTTCCTCCCTCCTTCGCCTCCTTTTCTCTCTCAGCTCTGTCGCCCCTCTCTTTGCCCTCAGTTGTTACTCAACTCCTCTTGAGCCTCCATCCTGCCAGCTACCTCTACTTCTTTTCCCCCCTTTTTTTCCCCTCTTTGCTAGTCCTCCGTTCTTCTTCCTCCTCCTCATTCTTTCTCCCACACAGCCCTGAACAGAGGCCTCAGTGTGCCCCGAGTGGCAGCAGGATGGGAGGGGGGTGTGAGGTCTGAAAGCAGGGGAGGAGACGAGCAAAAAGCCCACAACAAAAGCCTCGGTCGGAGGTGTGTGTGCATGACATCATGGTCCTCCTGGGAGCCATTATCTGCAGCGTGGTCGCCTGTTTTGTCAGCGTGACCCCTCCAGACAATGCTAGTGATCCACGTTTGACTCGACTGGCTCCGTTTCATCCTCTAAAGGAGAAGAAAGTCGTCCTAAAAGTTGCATCAACTTCAGCTGCAACATGTACATGCCTGTGTTAAAGAGTGGCGTTTAAACCCACAGGAATGCCAGTAAACTGTAGCTGCGTTTGCCCGGCCCCTGCTTTAGTGGTTTCATTGAGGTTCTGGTGGTCTTTAGTCTCATAATGGAGCCAGCCAGACTAACTATTCAGAGGCTGCAGGGATCTCAGCTGTGGACTGGTCTCCCCAATCTCTGGGGTGTTTGTTCG
The DNA here is from genome assembly GCA_916700685.1 of Adelosebastes latens. Lineage (NCBI taxonomy): Eukaryota > Metazoa > Chordata > Actinopteri > Perciformes > Sebastidae > Adelosebastes > Adelosebastes latens. Next base: position 3,676 of record CAKAKR010057872.1, on the reverse strand, counting down.
TGAGAATGTGGGGGGTTGTAGTGAGGAATGCTCTCACACACACACACACACACACACAACTTAAAATGCGTTAAATGGACTGTGTGTGTGTGTGTGTGTGTGTGTTTTTTTCGCGGGGCACATAGCCAAGCCCCTCTGTGAACAGCCACTCTTTGTGGACACAGGAAGTATGGTGATGGTCACAGGGATTTCCAGCCAGGGTTTTCAACACAAACAACAACCAGCAGCAGCAGCAGCTCCTCAACACTGACTGTGTACTCTTTATACTTCTCAACTGGTGAGGAAATGGAGAACATGTGAACCGAAATGAGAGATGGGTGAAAATGACAAAACCTGTGATCTTTTCTTAAAAAAGCAGTTGGAGAGTGTGTACTTCCCACTCAAGCCTGCACAATCCTCTGAAGGTGTTAATTAAGTTCACAAAGTTGCAGTATGCATCATCAAAATACACACGGTGATAGACAGTCATGTGCAAAAAACATTCAAGTGACGCCTACACACAGAATCCAAGCCACAAAATTGGATCTTTATCAAAATGCATAAAACTGGATATATATGGGTTTGGTATCCGTTTTTAAGTGTGTAGATATAGTATATATGTATGTATATCTCAAAGCAATTAACAATTCAAGAAGGTACATCTCAAAGAGTAGAAGTACAAAAGCAATACATCAAAATATTAACAATACATCAATAAATACCATAGACTGTATATAAGAATTGGACGTAGTCACCGTGACGTCACCCATTGGTTTGTGGACTGCTGTTTTTGAAGCCTCGAGTTTGACATTTTGGGCGTCGCCATCTTGTTTTTTTGCAACCAGAAGTGACACTAGAGGGTGGAGCTTAGTACAACGGAACGCTGAATAAGACATTTTTAGGCGACCAAAAAGGTTATAATTAACTTTCATGAACTGAAAACACACTGTGAAAGGGTTAAAGTTGTAAGATGAAAACACGGACAACTCCCAGACCGGACAACGCCGTGGTAGCGACCTGTCAATCACAAGGTAGCCACGCCCTAAAGCATCCCCTGCTTTATGGTCTATTTGACTCTAAATGGGACCATAATTTACTAAATGAACATCATGCTGTATTGAAGAAGACTTGAAACTAGAGATTGAGACCATAAACTCATGTTTACAATGTTTATTGAGGTAATAAATCAAGTGAGAAGTAGGCTCATTTTCTCATAGACTTCTGTAAAATCAGACTTCTTTTTGCAACCAGAGGAGTCGCCCCCTGCTGGCTATTAGAAAGAATACAGGTTTAAGGCACTTCAGCATTGGCTTCACTTTTCAGACCCGGAGGTTGCCTACGTCCACTTCTTATATAAAGTCTATGGTTGCAACCCTATAATAATCGATAGCCCAGATGATATCACAGCAGCATAAAGATTATATATATTAAATATAAGCATATTTCTGTGTGTGTGCCAGTCTCAGAGCCACACCTTTGGTAATGGACAGAAAACCACATTAGACATCAGAGCTGGAGTAGCAGCACTAAAAATATGCATACAGTTTGTGTGTGTGTATTCATATATATATATTTAACCTTTACATAAGAGTGTGGTGATGTGGTGATTCCCTCAACATGCCTGGCTTGGTGGTTGTTGTTTTTATGGCCGTCATCAGTCTTTGAAGCCACCAGACACAGCTGGATCCAGGATATTAAAAGTCTCAGACCAAGCAGCAGAAGCAGACATTTTTAGTTTCCAGATCGGCAACATCTTTATATTCATATTGCAAGAGGCTTGCTGTAAAGGAGTCGGTGGTGACATGTCAATTTCACACGCCAAAGGGTTTATGTTGACCAGATATGTGGAAGTATGTCTAATAAATGGTATGTGATAACTTACTAAAAATAAATGTTATGCTCCGTCATTATCATCTGGCGGACCCCACATGTTTGTGTGTGCATATGTGTGTGTGTCTGCTCTCAAGTAGCAACAGTGGAAAAGGGATGTTTAAGTCATTACACAGGAAGGGAAATAAAACTTTCCCAGACAGTGTGCATGGTTTTGGATGGTGGACAGTGTCCTATGTTTATAAGAATACAGACAAATCTGAAAACACATCTTTTTCTCGCCATTTTGGGCTTTCACCCATGGTTCAGCAGCTTTCGCTGTGGTAGATATATTTGAAAACACTGGTCTTGTGTTGTATTGTGAATGGAGTAAATGGTCCTGATGTATGGGTGTCAGTGTTTCCCACAAATTGTCAACTGGAGATCTTGTGTTTTAGGCTGTTGGGATGGAGGATGGGGAGATTTTAAGGCTAAAAACAGGACAGAGCATTAACAGTCTGCTGCAAAAGGCCAATGAACTGCATCATGCCACCATAATTTACAACTAATCTGCACTATTAACTGAATTCCCAAGCCGACTGTTGAAATACAGAAACACTAATCTGACAAAAGACCTTGTTTTGCAGGCTGACAAAATAATTTCTATGTATGAGAAACACTGACAAACATAGTGCGGGTATTATTGTAATTGCAAATTTCCCATTATCTTCAAATTGATAGTTTTGTGCAGTCCAAAACTCAAAGACATTCAGTTTACGATCATGTACGACAATGAAAAGCATCAAATCCTCCTATTTTAGAAGCTGGAACCAGGGAATCTTTGGCATCTTTGCTTAAAAAATGTGTCTTAAATATCCTGAAATGTATTTGGTACTAACCTTTATAAACCAGCTAGAATGCATTTTACTGACTTGTTTCTCTTCGTCCCTGCAGGTAGCCGTCCTACGGTGCAGTATGTGGCTTCACTTTCCGAGCTGCCCCAGGCTCTGCAGCCCTACTATACACAAGGCTACGTCCTGACCGCCCTGCACCCCATCATCCTGTCTGTGGGCCGAACCCGCTCACTGCCCTTCAGCCTGCTCTACCGAGCCATCTTAGCCCGTCCCAGATCGAGGTACACAAATCCTTAAACCTAAAATGAAGCTCTGGTTTTAATACTTGCCCCTTTGAAATGACCCTTACTTTGAAATGTTTTCTTCTTTCCATCATTTTAAGTGCACACACACATATTTAGAAACTTTATTTAACAAAGAAAAACATTAGTCAGGGTGGGAGTGGAGCCTGGGACATATACAAATGTATCATCTGCATCAAAATGGACAATGAAGTACTGAAAAAAGTGAAATATTGGCTGTATTAGCACCAAAAGACGACTGAAAATAAGCCTGGGTTGGAGTGGAGCCAGGGACATATAACACTGCATCATCTGCATACAAATTGACACAAGTGCTGATTAGAGTTCTGATTGACTTAAGTCTAAAATATTGGATTTTTTTCACATTTTAAGACCTTTAAAGTCTCTAAAATATGTCAAATGCTGGATACGTTCATCTTTACAGGACTTAAAATAAGTGAAATAGTAAATATTTTCACTTTTGAAGGACTCTGAAATCCTTAAAGTAAAATATTGGATATATTCACCTTTTCAGATATATAAAAGTCCCTAAAATAATTTAAATACTGGACACTTTCACCTCTTCAAGCCTATGGGGATTGGTTGGTATGGATTGGATTAGAGCCAGGGACATATAAAACTGTATCATCTGCATAAAAATTGACATTGAAGTAGTGACTAGGACAAGTAATGTTATTTATGTACAGTATAATCAAATATAAATGGTAATGAACCAAGATTAGACCCCCGTGG
>CAKAKR010057871.1:0-13050 GCA_916700685.1 Adelosebastes latens | reverse complement strand
CCCCATAAAGACTGTGTGTGCACCGGAGACGATGGTTCTCCAACTTATCCTCTGAAAGGCTAATGAAGTAGACTATATAAAAACTTGGATGCTTGCTTCATTTCATGGGTCATATGAGTCATTGCCAGATCAACCAATCACAATGAAATGCAATGACACAGGAGAGAAGACAATACGTGGCTCACATGAAGTATGAGTCTTAGAGATGTCTTTATTAATATATTATCCTATTATATGACATTTTTAAACCACGACTATATCCCAAATTTATAATAAACCAGGCTGTTATCATACACTGTTCGTAGCTATACCTCCAAAAAGTAATGCACTATAATTCATATATAAACCACGTAATCAATTTATATGTAATCTACGTAGTAGCACCACTTCCGCAGTTATTTTAACCCCAACCTCAATCTTTTCCTAAACCTACCCAGTAGTTTATTTGCCTAAACTTAACCAAGTATTTAAAATATAGTTATTTTAACCCAAACCACGATCACCACACCACCGGGGCTTACACAGGCACACTGATCGCTCGTGTTGCTGGACATCCGTAGGAAAACGCACGGTTTCCGTAACAAAATAACAACGTAGCGTAACATAATTGTAATTGGCCCCGGTGCAAATTTTTTTCTTCAGCCCTCGCCCCAAACACAAGCGTGCGCTCGTGCACACACATACACACACAACCACTTCAGATAATTGCAAAGCAGACAATTGCTATGCCACCATGGAGATACTCACCATGCAACTCCCATACTGCAAACCAGCCTTAGATCAGCACCACAGACAGCAGCCAAAGTGCCAAATTTATCAACGCTAATTTAACAGCCTACCCTGGACTCAGCGGGCCATTAGTAATCACGGACACTGATTTCAGTAGGTGCACATTTTCCATTTTCTTTAATCACAGACTTGACAGAACTATGAGGAATAAGTTCCTGGGAATTTTAACAATTAAAATCAATTTGAACGATTACATTTTCATATTAACTCTTGCATTTTAAGACTGTGCAAGGATACAGAAATATCTCTTAGTCTTAGACCAAACAATAACGAGGAAATATTAAATAGTATCAGGAAATAGTGAATCTTGATATTTTGGTTATATTGGAAAATGAATCCTGCTGCAGTTATAATAATTTTAAAATAGTTGCCACTCATCCATTAATTAGGGAGCTCACAAAAAGGCTTGGTATACTGCTACCACCTACTGGACATCATATAGTAAAGCTAATGTGCATGTTAGAAAGTTGCATACATGCGTATGGCTGATTCACAGCTTAGCATTGTGGATGTTTTAGTTGGTCTGCAAAGTGTACCATCCCAAAATTGATGGAATTGCTGGAAAAACTGGATTGTTCAGTCGCTGACCTGTGTATTTTTTTCCAACCAAAAATAAAAAAACATGATGCTTGACCTATTTGAAGCCTGAACAAAAGCACGCAGGAAGTAGACTTTTGCTCAATTCATTAATCTCACACTACTACCATTAAACCCATTAACAATTGGTTTAAAATGTGCTTTTGATAAAGTATTATATAATATAATTAAATAAAGTTTGACATTGTGGCTTCTTAATTTGTATTGGGTCCTGCCTCTAGCTGCAAAATGGTTGGTGTAAAGGATTAAACAAACAATGACGCATATCAATGAAGGGGATGACATAGTCCTGTGTATAAAAATAAGTGACTGTGCAAAAGGATCATAAAACGGGTGAAAGGAGGAGGGCAGTTATGGGGGCATTTGCTGCCACACACTTGTGTGTATTGATTTTGTTCTTTTCGTCTTTCTTACTGCCTGTTTTCTCCTCCCTTTCCTTATCTTGTAAATTACGGAGACAGTTTCATCTCAATGGGTTGCACAGGCCTGGCGATGTGGTCCTGGGTGGGCTGTTTGAGGTCCACTACTCATCTGTCTTCCCCGAGCTTTCCTTCACCACAGAGCCAAATCAGCCCAGGTGCCAAAGGTGAGTTTCACACACAGTCACATATAGCATCATAAAATAACTGTGCTGAGAAAACAACTGATGACTATGTGAGTGGTTTTTGACAGGGAAAACATGTTTTACAGAATAACTTTTTCTGACATATTAAAACACCATTTCTGAATAGACAACATATAAGTAACAAAGGTCTAATTATGTTTGCATATTTCTACCAAGTTCTCACGGGTGACACATTATTTGTAAATTGTTAATGGTGACATTTTGTGTGTCAGCTTTGATATTCTAGGGTTCAGGCATTCTCAGACCATGGCATTTGCTATTAATGAGATCAACATGAACACCAACTTGCTACCTAACGTGACTCTGGGATACAGTCTGTATGACAACTGTGCCACACTTGGAATTGCATTTCGTGCTTCATTGTCACTGGCCAGTGGCCAAGAGGAGCAATTTCTTTTGGATGAGACCTGTGAGGGGGCCCCTCCAGTCCTGGGGATTGTGGGTGATTCATACTCAACATTTACAATTGCCATGTCAAGCGTGATAGGTTTATACAAATTGCCCATTGTAAGTTTCTTCCATCTTTTTCCACTGAATGATTTTGATGTCAAATTGCATATGTAAATGTTCAAAAGTGTATTGAATGGGTCTACTAACCTGCAGCAAATGAATACCCCTTGTGCATACACGTCTCTCACAGGTGAGTTACTTTGCCACATGTCCCTGCCTGAGTGATCAGCAACGCTTTCCATCCTTCTTTAGAACAATCCCAAGTGATACTTTCCAGGTAAACTAAAGCATCAAAACAATAATGTTAGAATATAGTGATCTGTATAATATACGACTCCATAATGAGAGTGGACATGTAGTTCCACTGACTCTCACCTGAAAGAAGCTGATTTGCTTGTATGTATCAAAATACACTATATGTGCTTTACATGTCACTAGTGAAGCTATATGGATTTGGTTATACACCTGAATGAGAATAATTGTTTTCTCTGAACCACTTGTATGCATTGATACATTTTCTGTTTAAGAATATTTTAGCATGCACACTAATAATTTTCGTTCTTTATCCACTTAGGTGCGTGCTATGATTCAGATTCTAATGCACTTTGGATGGACTTGGGCAGGTTTGCTGGTCAGTGATGATGATTACGGACTCCACGCTGCCCGATCCTTCCAATCTGATCTGGCTCAGTCTGGTGGAGGTTGTCTGGCCTACTCAGAGATTTTGCCCTGGGGCAATGACCCAAGCGAACTTGGCAGGATTGTGGATTTGATAAAAACATCCACAGCTCGGGTGGTCATTGTGTTTGCCCACGAGAGTCACATGATTCATCTCATGGAGGAGGTAAGAATTAAAAAAAAAAAAAAAAATTGGAATCTAAAACTAAAAATAGAGTTATTTTGTTCCTGGAATAATGGAATTACATCGATTTCTGTAAATCCACAGTTATACAAACTTTAAAATTCACATATCGACTTAGATTAAACATTGGCTATGTTATGATTGAATCAAAAAATAAAATGACAAATGTGTTATATAATATCCAATTGAGTGACACTGAATCTCTGAACTAACATATTTGACATTGAACAGGTGGTGAGGCAGAATGTGACAGGCCGGCAGTGGATAGCAAGTGAAGCCTGGACAGCAGCTGCTGTACTCCAAACCCCCCGCCTCATGCCGTACCTGGGTGGCACACTGGGCATTGCCATCCGTCGAGGAGAAATACCAGGACTCAGGGACTTCCTGTTAAGAATACGCCCTGACCTACACTACAACAACAGCTATGGAAATAGCATAGTTATGGCCTTTTTCTTTACCTAACTGCCTGGTCTGCATTGTCGCATTATCACATAATTATGTTAATCTTGATTTCCTTTCCTCAGGTGAGGCAGTTTTGGGAATATACCTTTCCATGTAGATTTGCACCACCTCCAGCAGGTTGGGTGATGGCTGGGGGAGATCTATGTACTGGGCAGGAAGATTTAGAGAGTGTGGAGACTGAGTTGTTGGATGTGTCAGAACTCAGGCCAGAGTACAACGTGTACAAGGCTGTGTATGCTCTGGCGTATGCTCTTGATGACATGCTGCGCTGTGTGCCAGGGAGAGGGCCTTTCAGCGGAAACAGCTGTGCCAGTTTGCAAAGACTGGAGCCATGGCAGGTGTGATATCGGTTTACAATGTTTTGAATATTTAAACCCTGTGCTACATCATGACGTGCCAAGTGGTGTTTTCCGTTGTAGAAAATTAGCACATAAAACATAGTACAAGTAGTACATTATTATGTATGGCATCAGAACATTTGCTAAAAACATAGTGTGCCAGGGTAATCTCATAGAAGTATATAACTGCTTTGATCAACTTCGTAACGCTAAAAGCTTATGCTTTGCATGTACCTAGTTTGATTGGTTAAGAGAGGATTGTGCAACGATCACTGCCTTTTTTGGATTACATTTTGTATTTTGGGGTTTCTGTGTCTTCTCTCCTCCATTTGCAGCTTGTACATTATTTGCAAAACGTCAACTTCACGACATCATTTGGTGATCGAGTTTCATTTGATGAGAATGGTGATGCCTTGCCAATATATGATATCATGAACTGGCTGTTGCTCCCTGATGGAAGAATAAAAGTTGAGAGTGTGGGCGAGGTTAAAGAGTCAGCCAAAGGTGAAGAACTCACACTTGATGAAGACAAAATCTTCTGGAACTTTGAATCCAAACAGGTTATTTCTGCTGTTTTTCAGAAATCTTTTCCTTTTTTGTTGATAACTTTCAATGTAAAATAGCTCAGACTAACAGATGTGTGCTATTTTTTTTTACCAACAGCCACCCCGGTCAGTGTGCAGTGAGAGCTGTCCTCCAGGTACCCGCATGGCCAGAAAGAAGGGGGAACCTGAGTGCTGTTTTGACTGCATCCCTTGTTCTGAGGGAAAGATCAGCAATGAAACTGGTTGGTATTCAGTTTTAAATATTTTACTTTTGAGACATTAAAATTAATATGTATCTCACCATCTTCCCCTTTTTGTTAGACTCCATGGAGTGCACCAGTTGTCCAGAGGACTTCTGGTCCAGCTCCCAGCGTGACCACTGTGTTCCTAAGAAAACAGAGTTCCTCTCCTATCAAGAGCCTCTAGGTATCTGTTTGACAACCACCTCATTGCTGGGAACCTTTATCTGTGCTGTTGTCCTGGGCATCTTCATCTTTAATCGCAGTACACCCATGGTACGCGCTAACAATTCAGAACTCAGTTTTCTGCTCTTAGCATCACTTAAGCTATGTTTCCTGTGTTCTCTTTTGTTTATCGGCCGTCCCAGGCTGTGGACATGCCAACTAAGACATGCAGCATTTGGGATCAGCTTTGTACTTTGTGTCTCATGTATTCTGGTGAAAACCATGGTGGTTCTGGCTGTGTTCAAGGCCTCCAAACCAGGAGGTGGAGGCAGTCTGAAGTGGTTTGGTGCTGTGCAGCAGAGAGGGACCGTTATGGTTCTTACTTCTATTCAAGCAGCAATCTGCATTACTTGGCTTGTCTCTGCTTCACCAGCTCCTTATAAAAATACTCAATATCACAATGACAAGATAGTTTATGAGTGTGTAGTCGGGTCCACAGTTGGTTTTGCAGTGTTACTGGGCTATATTGGCTTACTGGCTATCCTCAGCTTCCTGTTAGCATTTCTGGCGAGGAATCTTCCAGACAACTTCAATGAGGCCAAGCTCATCACTTTCAGCATACTGATCTTCTGTGCTGTGTGGGTGGCCTTTGTCCCCGCTTATGTCAATTCTCCGGGCAAATATGCAGATGCAGTGGAGGTATTCGCCATCCTGGCCTCGAGTTTTGGTCTCTTGGTGGCACTGTTTGGACCCAAATGTTTCATAATCCTGCTCAGACCAGAGAGGAACACAAAGAAAGCAATCATGGGTCGAGGAACCGCAAAGTCATAAAACATCACTTAGTTTAATGCAGCGCTGAAGCACATAATTAGATATAGGCCCACTTCTGAAAAGATCCAAAACTAAACAATTCACCCTTTGCTAAGTCCTGCCCCTTGAACGCAGTCTGGCCAATCATAGCGTAGCATCAGCCAGCTCTGACCAGGGTCCGATAACTACAGTATATGGCTGTTCTCCATAGACTCTCATGCAATCATTTGAGATTTTCTTCATTTTCAGGCTGATTTTGTGGATTGTGAGCTGGTCATATAAATGTTGTGCCTGGGGCACGTGTAATAGTGTTTGCTATACCGGATAGGTTGGAAGGAGATATATGTTTCTTCCCCGATCAGATGGGCGTAAAAAAATGTGGAGCGAACATTAGCAGAGTATGTTAGCACATCATTAACTATCACTTCTAAGCTATGGAAGCTACTGAAGGTATACTGAATATATTCACATGCTGCTTTTCATTTTTAATGATTGTAACAGTGAATAAAGACCTACACAGCAGGAACACTGAGTTACTTATTTTCATTGTCTTCTGTCTCGATCGCCAGGTGATCTGTTGTCTTTGGCATCAATGCTTATCTGTTTAACCTGTTTTTTTTGCTGAGTCAGTTTGCCATCCTGGATATATCCTTCAAATGCATATAGTAGACCCTTCTGTCTGCTTCTCTGAAATTGCTTTTTAATTTTTCCAAAAATTAGATAATATTTCTTTAGGGAGTGTAGTTAGTGACAGTGTGGGGTCTATGCTAGCTCCGACAGCTTGACGGAATAGCAGCGGCTGACAACAAAGGGGTGCGCAAAAGGGTGCAAAGGGTGAATTGATGGGGCTATTAACCCAACTTTGTATAACCATACCAAATGTCAGAAATTATTTACTCACTCGTCCTCCATGTCCCTGGTCACCCCTGGTATGCAGAAAAAAAATCTTCCTGAGGTGGGAGTTTAGGACTTTTCAGTCAGGGCAGGGCCTGAGCCGGTTCACCCTCACTCTAAGTTTGGGTTCACCAGGTCTGTCTGGCAGCCCCCATGCCACCTGATCCAAGACATACAGCCACAGATCTGATAAAATGATTACATAGTTGATCATCAAACTTTGGTATAGGTTACCACCTTGTAACAACCACTCTTCAGTTCAGATAAGGCACACTGTTCCTCCCAGTCACACCGCTCAAGGTTTCTCCATCGTGTTGTAACTGGCTAGTAATATTATGTCACACCTCTCTCACATTGTATTGAACTTTTTTGTTCCTCAGTCTGTCAAACTGTTAAATCAGAGTTTGGGTTCTGAGTAGGCCTCAATGTATCTACTAAGCACTGAATGTAAAAGAAATTGATAAAAGAAATTGCACTAGTTAGTAGGGGCACTTGGGGATTTTGGATGTTAATGGGAGCTACTGTATAACAAAAGCAAGAAGTATATCTTCAACATGCATTTCTTATTCTACAGTTGCTCCAGTTCATCTATTTGCGATTTGAGAACATAAACTTTATGGCAATATAACCAGCTTTCTTTTGATTATATAATGTTCCTTAACTGAGCTCCCTCATTCTGAATCAAACTTGCATTCCCGAATTATAAATTATGACATTATATTATATTATTCAATTACCAATGATTTTATGAAAATGTCAAGAAAAATATTCCATGAACCAAGCATGTTATGAATTTTGACTTTATTTATTCACTTTATTTTATATTTTCAGCGTGTGATGATTTGTAAAACAAGACCAACATATTAAAAGGACATTCACAAAATTACATTTAAATTGGGAAAATATTTAATGCAAGAAAAACATTGAATGTAAATATTCAAATAAATGAGACTGTGTTTATTGTGCACATCATTAGCTTTATATGTTGCCATGTTATCTGTTTCCAAAGCTTAAATGTTTTAGAATTGATTTTTGTTCATTAAATGTTTCTTGGTGTTCTTCTCTGGCTTAAATAATATGATGAAACACTTTGGAGCAAATATACACAATATTACTCCAAAACTGGAAGCCAGAATGGCAAATATCTCCACAGCCACAGTGAACTTCCCAGGAGAGCTGACATATGCTGGGATAAAGGTGATCCAGACTGCACAGAATATCAGCATGCTGAAGGTGATCAGCTTGGCTTCATTAAAATTGTCAGGTAGTTTCCGGGCTAGGACAGCTAACACAAAGCAAAAGACAGCCAGTAGGCCGATGTACCCGAGCACAGCCCAGAACCCAATAGCTGAGCCTAATGCACACTCCAGGATGATTCTCTCCTTGTATGTGGTTAGGTTTTTCATTGGAAAAGGGGGACTAACAACCAACCAAATAGTACATATTAAAACTTGAATGAACGTGAAAGACACTACAGTCATTCTTTGCTGCGGAGGGCCAAACCATTTCATGACATTACGACCTGGGAGTGTAGCTTTGAAGGCCATTAACACTACTATTGTTTTTCCGAGAACACAAGACATACAGAGGACGAAGGTGATCCCGAACGCTGTGTGGCGCAGCATGCAGGACCACTCAGAGGGTGCTCCAATGAAAGTTAATGAACATAAGAAACATAGAGTCAGGGAGAAGAGCAGCAGGAAGCTCAGCTCAGAGTTGTTGGCCCTGACAATCGGGGAAGTCCTGTGACGATAGAACACAGCCGCTGTTATAATGGCAAGACAGGCGCCACCGACTGAGAATGCAGCCAGGATGATTCCCAGGACCTCGTTGAAGGAAAGAAACTCTACAGGCTTGGGGAGACATGTGTCTCTCTCTGCATTAGGCCAGAACTCCTTTGGGCAAGGGAAACAATCAGGGGAATCTGAAAAAAAATAAAATAAAAATGGCTTTTAGCAGTTGAATATTCAATGTTGTAGATATGCTTTAGAAAAAAAAAAAAAATACCTGTAGCATTGCTAATCTCTCCCTCAGGACACAGTATACAATCATAACAGCAGATGGGGTTTCCTTTCTGCAGCACTTTACGAGTTCCTGGAGGACAGCTGTCAGTGCACACTGACACAGGCACCTGGCACATAGATATAAACAAAGTCACACACATTCAGGTGTTCTGAGGTTTAAAGGATAGGTTCACATTTTTTCAAGTTCGTCTTAAAACAATACTCACATGCCAATATGTGTACTGAAAGTTGTATTGGTAACTGTAACCATTCCTCCTGTTCATACTGGCTGTGAAAAATCCCCTCTTAAAGTAATTTCAATGCAGTCTTACTTGGACAAATCAAGTGGTTATCTTCCAAAGTTACGGCCATTACACACCGACGGCATGATGAATAAACAATATAAAAATGCGAAACACTTGCCTGCAAATTTGTTATATCTAGGTCTTTTATTGTGAAAGGTAAAAACGGAAGAAGTGGATCTAATCTGCGCTGCATTTGTCAAGGTTGAAAGGACTAATAAAGTATGCCATCTTGGTTCGGACTATGGAACCTCCGTGTTGTTGTTTCATAAATACAGGTGCAACTCAACCTGTTCCGCAAAATTTGTTTAGTTGATGCCTTTATCCGTGGGGCAAAAGCTCAGAAAATCAACTTTGTTCTGAAAAAAGAATGGCGTCCCTTTTTCACTGCAGAATATGTGTTTTCTGTGTGAAAGTATTATTAACAAAGACAACAGTTAAAAAAAATATATTGATGTGGGAATTAATTGCATGTGGGCCTTTAGTCTTTTAAAAAAAAAAAATGTTATTATCCCTGTGACGCAGCTCAGCAAGGGAACACTATTAGGAAAACATAAAGGGGGTATTTCATACTGAAAATACTGTAACTTTGGAACAGTTCTCTTCACAGCCAGTATGGATAACAGGGACCAAAAACACACATAATACCCTCTAAGATCATCAAATTTGAATGTATTAAATTATTGCTATTGGGCTCCTTACTTGTGTGCCACCCTTCACCCAGGTGAGGTTCCTGTTTATACGGAACTCCTGGCCCACCGGCAGTGATGCATTGTAGTGCCCTACAGTCACCAACTCAATGCTGCCACTCTCAGTTTTTTGCCAGTTAACCAGCTCGTATGTAGCCACAGGATCCCCGTTGGCATCAAATGACACATCATAACCATTTTGGGAAAAATGTACTTTCTTCAGCTGCGTCAGAACCTGTGAGGATGAAGTAAAAGTAAAAGAAATTAAGTATTAAAAAAAAATAATATTTAATTTAAAAAAAAGTATGTCATAGCTTAAAAAGGACATTGGGGTGTTCACTTGTTTGTTTTGACTGACCTTTTTGGACTCTATGCTGGTGAATTTGTCACACTGAGTTATAGTATTTGTTTCCTGACACACTGCATCATGAATGGCATGTGCTATTGCATACACAGCCTTGTACACCATGTTAGTGATTCTGAGCTGAGATGTCTCAGTGTACGGGCTCTGGATCGTCTCTATGTCTTCAGTTCCATCACACACACTCTTGTCTGTGGCTGCGCCTAAAAACACACAGAGACAAGTGTGTTTTTAGCCTTGACAATGATATTATATATCATTATTTATCTGTAAGTGTTTAATATTATTTTTTTTCTATTTTTGTTTTATTTAACCTGCCAAACATGCCTTGCACAAACTTGTATAGATCTTTATCGTTGTAATTTATTTGTAAAATATTGCTTTACAATACATGTCAAAGCAGTGTTTTGCAGACATGCCTTATTATTTTTTAAATAGTTGCTGTTTCAATTTGTATCCGGCCCTATTTTTTTTAACCTTTATGTATACCAGCTCATTCTAACACTAATCAGTTATCAGACAAGTCTTTTCCTTCAATTAAATACTGAACTGGTCTGTTTTAACAAATAAACAAATTTAAAACAAATCAATGATCTGAAATCACCGTCAGTATAATTAAGCCTAATTAGACCTACATATATACTTTCATATTAACTGGATCGGATACATGGTAGTAAGTACAATTTTTAGCCTTTATTTAGTTTGGTGGCCTGGAGACTGTCTATATATTGTGTGCTTGTGTTCAGAGCTTCAGTGTTGACATTGTGAAACTACTGCAGCCAAGTTCATGCAAACCCCAAAAATCATCATATCAAGTGAGATTATTCACAAAGATGATCCTATGTCCATAAAATGTCTTTGTTCTATATCAATAGATCTCCCTGTTAATCTGGGGTTTGGCCTTAAAGCAGCTGTGGACATTTTAACACAGGAAACTCCACTCAGACAAAAAAAACAACACACACACACAATGACTCAGCTGTAAGTGTCTCCTATGTTAAAAATAAGCATAACTTTCTCACTTGTTCCCAACCTGCAGTCGAATGCATCCTCCCAGAACTCTGTAAGCACCGGAGAGGCAGCCACTTTAGGGGGAGAGAGATCCAGCAGGAAGTCTCTCAGACCTGGGATGACAGATTGCTCAATGCCAAATCCGATGGCTCCGGCACAGAAGCTGAACCTCAGCATGTCTGGGTCGGTTACCCAGGACTCACTGCCTATCCACTGGCGAGGTGGAGAAGGCTCGAGCGACAGCTCCTCCAGCAGAATCCTCAGGTCTCCAGAGGAAGTAAATGCCACAACGACCATAGCTGTCGACCTTAAGAGGAATTAGAGCATTCTATAATGAATGTACAATTAACATTTTTAAGATAATTAACACAAGCAAATAGGAGTTACTTTACTTTTGTGGTGTGTTAAATGTACAGTATTGGTCTCACTAATTATATTTTTATAACAGTATATGTAATAGTCCTATATATGAGATAAATGAACAAAAATGTACATTTCAAATTGCCACTAAGATAATAAGGGAAATCTAAATCTTCTATCATATATTTGACTTAATATTGTTGTGGTTTAGTGTGCAGAAGGTCAGTGTCAGCACAGGAAAGAAAAGCACAATCAGTGATGTAGAAACCTGCGGATAACGTCAGCTACCCTCTGGATCCTGCTAACAAATAAAGTTTTTAAATATGTATCCAGATATTTGAAACAAACAAACATGAGAGATACTTTCGTGTTTGGCCTCACCGACTCTATTTTTAGAACAAAAGGCCTGTAGTAATTAATATGAGATAAATAAACATGATGAAAAAAAGATACAATTCCACTTTGCCACTAAAATAAGAAAATAATCTTCTGTGTTATATTTTACAGAACATTGTTGTTGTTTTTGTGTGCAGAAGGTCAGTGTCAGCACAGTGAGGAAGTAAATGCCACAACAACCATAGCTGTTGACCTGGAGAGAAATTAGAGCATTATATTATGTATGTACAATTAACATTTTTAAGATAATTAACACAAGGAAACAGGAGCTACTTTACTTTTTTATATGTTAAATGTACAGTATTAGTCTCACTAATTATATTTTTATAACAGTATCAGTAATAGGCCTACATAGGAGATAAATTAACACAAATTTCAAATTTGCCACTGAGATAATAAGGGAAATCTAAATCTTCTATCATGCATTTGACTTAATATTATTGTGGTTTTGTGTGCAGAAGGTGAGTGTCATCACAGTGAACAAAAGCACAATCAGTGATGTAGAAACCTGCGGATAACGTCAGCTACCCTCTGGATCCTGCTACGTGGATTGGTCCGATAGAAAGATTCAGAGTACTCTAAACATATCCCCTCTTTGTGCGCTGCGTCCAGGAAAGACGCCATGCCATTGTTGCCATAGTCTGAATCCGACCGGACAGCACCTATCCAAGTCCAGCCAAAGTGTTTTACCAGCTTGGCCAGCGCGTCAGCCTGGAACTGGTCACTGGGGATTGTTCTGAAGAAACTCGGGTACTGCTGCTTATCGGACAGGCATGCACAAGTGGCAAAGTGGCTCACCTAAAGGAAAATAACATTGTAATTATTTAACGAGGACAGACAAAAAAACAGCACTGCTCTATATTAAACACATATAGGTTGCCAGGAATTCAAAACATTTACTTGAGGGATGTTAAAGGGCCCGATGATGCGCGACATGCTGATGGATGGTGTGGACCCAGACTCACCAACGATAGCCATCACCATACCAGATTGCGAGCAGTTGTCTCCGGTGTAAAACACCGGGTCCAGGCCGCTTGATAGCTGGAATGCCACATGCACCGCCACGGGCACCGAGGCGCACGAGTCGTAGATCTGATAACCGAGCTTGATGCCCGGCAGCAGCTCGGTGCTGTTGTTAATCTCCTCGATGGC
>CAKAKR010057870.1:0-12128 GCA_916700685.1 Adelosebastes latens | reverse complement strand
GGAAACGAAGCCGCGAGGAGAAGGTTTGTTTTGTTTCTACTGCTCTGCTAATGATGCTAAGCTAACGTTAGCTAAAGCGTTCATACAGCCTGTTAGCCGCAGCTAGCTCCTGAAGCTAATGTGTTCTATCAGAGGATTCATTCAGAGTCTTTACTGTTCATCATTTCATCTGTTTGTTACTTTATTACTGAAAGAAGCAAGAAAACCAGCTGGGAATGGTTTCACTGAACGAGTCCTCAGACACACGTTACAGCAATAATAACCTTATAATAACTAATAATAACCTTATAATAACTTCATGGTAATGAGATATGTTGTTTAGTGTAAAGATTTTAGAAACATTTTTCGTTATATTTGTTGCAATTCTCTTTAGATCCCGACAGCAATCAATACATCAAATGCTCTGACAAAAAAAATCAAAAGAATCTGGTATCTCTGGCTGTAAGGACTGTCAGGAGCCAATGAAGTGATTTCAGTACTGGATTAATATGTTCATATTTCCGTGTACATGTCAGGACTCTGGTTGCTGCATTTTGAATGAGCTGGAGCCGTCCTGCTGTCTGTTTGGATAATCCTGCAAACAGAGCGTCACAGTAGTCTAGCCTGCTTGAGATAAAAGCATGAACCAAAGTTAAAGCTGCTCTCTGAAAACAGAGCAGCTTTAACATAAAGACGTGACATCAAGCACAGTTAACAGAAGTTTGTGGGTTTACTTTAATAGCTGTCTGTCTGTGTTTCAGTTTTACCTTCAGATGTACGAAAAGTGATTGTTGGTGAAGAAGAGCAGCAGGAGTGGAGCTCCAATCTGGACCAGGAGGACCCAGAGCCCCCACACATTAAAGAGGAACAGGAGGAACTCTGGACCAGTCAGGAGGGAGAGCAGCTTCAAGGGCTGGAGGAGGCTGATATCACCAAGTTCCCATTCACTCCTGTCCCTGTGAAGAGTGAAGATGATGAAGAGAAACCTCAGTCCTCACAGCTTCATCAAAGACAAACTGAACAGATGGAAACAGAAGCTGATGGAGAGGACTGTGGAGGACCAGAACCAGCCAGGAACTCAGATCAAGAAAAAAATACAGAACCAGATACTGACTACAAGTCTTCAGACTCCTCTGAGACTGAAGTCAGTGATGGTGGATGGGAGGAGACCAGAGAACCTCAGTCAGGTTTAAACTCTCAGAAGAATGATGACGCCATTGTTGGTGATATTAACTGTAATTCTGTTGAAAGATCATTTAGCTGCTCTGAATGTGGTCAAAGATTCGGCCGCAAGCCACATCTGAGTGCACACATGAGAATTCACACGGGAGAGAAACCATTCAGTTGCTCTTTTTGTGGTAAAAGATTTTCTCAAAAGGGAAACTCAATTAGTCACATGAGACTTCACACAGGAGAGAAACCTTTCAGCTGCTCCGTCTGTAAAAAAACTTTTAGATATAGTGGAGATGTTAGCAGACACATGAGGATCCACACGGGAAAGAAAACGTTCAACTGCAACGTTAGTGATATGATCAACAGTAACATTCACACAGGATCAGAACCAGCAGGGAACTTAGATCCCAAAAGTCATGTACAACCAGACACTCCTGATCAACCTTCAGATCACGAGACTGAAGTCAGTGATGATGGTTGGAAGGAGACCAGAGAACCTCAGTCAGGTTCAAACTCTGATGATGTCTCTGTAAGCGATGAGAGATGCATCACTGACGAGTCATTTAGCTGCTCTGAGTGTGGGAGAACATTTTGTCGCAGGGACCATCTGATGAGCCACATGAGAACTCACACAGGAGAGAAACCATTCAGCTGCTCCGTTTGTCAGAAACGTTTCAGCTGCAGTGGAAACATTTTGGCACACATGAGAATTCACACAGGAGAGAAACCGTTTGAATGCTCATCTTGTGACAAAAGTTTCAGCCAGAAAGGAACTTTGCAGCTACACATGAGAATTCACACAGGAGAGAAACCATTCAGTTGCCCATTTTGCAACAAAAGATTTGCACATAAAAGACGTATGACGCTGCACATGTCAGTCCACACAGAGGAGAAACGCTTCAGCTGCAGCGCTTGTGACAAAAGATTCACTTGGTATACGCAGCTCAAAACCCACAAGTGTGTCGGCGAGTCCTCACAGCTTCGTCAAAGGCAAACTGAGAAAAAGGCTCCTGCCAAGGAATCATTCAGCTGCACTGAGTGTGGTAAAACATTTAGCTTAAAGGGCAATCTGAAGACACATTTGAGAATTCACACAGGAGAGAAACCATTTAGTTGCTCCGTTTGTGGCAAAAGTTTTAAACAAAACATACATCTGACGGAGCACATGACGATTCACACGGGTGAAAAACTGTATAAATGTAGTGTTTGTGGCAAAGGATTCAATAAGAAGTCACTAGTCAAAAACCACCAGTGTGTTTAATCCTCATGTCGGATATTGATCACATCCTGAATTCATGAATTTATATTTACAAATATAACAAGTGAATTGTACATCAGTGTATTAGGGCCATTGTAGGTAAAAAAAAAAGATAAATTATGGAGCCTGGGGAAGGGGGTAATATTCCAAGAATTAAAGTGGTAAATTTACGAGAAATAAAATCATATTTACCAGAAGAAAAATCTAAAGTTTTCTGAGATTATAAAGTAATATATTTGTGTGAAAAAAATCTGAAATTTCTGAGATTAAATTACAAAAAATGTGAGAAAAACTTAAAAAAATTGGGTGTTTTTTGTCAAGGCCCCACATCGCTCAAATATGCAAGTTTAAATCAACCTCATCATTGCCGTGTATTATGAATTAAATCTCAGAAAATCTGACTTTTTTCTGAATATTACCC
The DNA here is from genome assembly GCA_916700685.1 of Adelosebastes latens. Taxonomy (NCBI): domain Eukaryota; kingdom Metazoa; phylum Chordata; class Actinopteri; order Perciformes; family Sebastidae; genus Adelosebastes; species Adelosebastes latens. Next base: position 9,297 of record CAKAKR010057870.1, on the reverse strand, counting down.
CCACTCCTCTCGGCTCTGTAATAAAAAAAAAAATGTTTTACCCACAACGGCTCGAATACGCCATCGTAGAATCGCATCCATCTGCAGCAGAGCAGCTAGTTTGTCTGCTAGCTGTGACTTCATGTCCCAGTATAGAAGCTAATCGCTAAATACAGATTCATTGGTATTTACATTTTAATAAACAAACAGCATTAATATTATTACTGGGGTTGTATTATAATAATAATGTTGTTATAGACGGATGTTCATCAGTTTGTAATTATGCAGCAGTCATCACTAAACATGACACTTTTGGATGTAATGATTATTATCTTTGACAACAGCTATTACGTATTTTTGAATATCAAAGTAATTATTATTTTAATTTTGAGCCGCTATAAATAAATGTTTTATAAACTGTAGTGATTATAAACTCAGTGTCGCTGATGATGCCTTCATGTTTCATTTCATGTGCTTGAATTTATTCTGTAGCGACATTTCTGTTATATTATTCTTTAAATAAAAATCTATAATGGATTCTTGTCTTTCACTGACCTTCATTTGCAGTTAAATCACATCTTTATTTGTTCTTCTCTTTGCTTTTTATGAAGACTACAAATAAAGATTCAGTCATTGTGAATGTAGCCGCAGCCCATAATGATCGATATCAGCTCTTTAGATTTCTGAGGGCAGCCTTCAGCTCAGAAGTGAAAACGAGCCTCATTCATTTATTATGATGCTTCTAATCATCTTGACTGTTAAAATTATTCACAAAAACAGAAATAAAAAACAAATAAGAAAACATCTGGTTCAGAAAATGACACTAGAAACAGAAGCTAACAGGAAGCTAACGGCCACTATAATATAAAGCTAATAACTACTTTTAACTGAATGTGACTCTCAGAAAAATGTCTTTAAAACTAGATCATATATCAACTGACTGTGATATACAGTATGGTGCCTTCAAATGAAACTGGTGAGTTCGTCTTTACAACATCGGAAGTTGTGTACATGATATGTTTGGCATTCAAGTGGTCAAGTCGTGAGAACACTGCTGCTAAGCAACGGCAATATTAACGTTATTGTCAACGTCTAGAAGCCACAGAGGCTAACAATTTACCAAGCTAGCAAGCGGGTAACATAATGTAGGAAATGCAAAGACATAATGACAGAGGAAAAAGATGAGGCCGTTGGGAATATCAACATTTTCCTCATAAATTATAAAATTACGTAGAAAAACAATATATTATCTTATTATGCACCGAAAAATGAACTTCCATGGCCTCCGCCATTTCTGACAATGTCAACAAACACGTCACAACTCGTGAACTTTGAGCTTTCAGAAACTTTCCACTTACGAGGTCGTGAATACGACAGGAAGGGGGCGTTCATATGGACTCTAATGGTGAACACGCTAAACACGACCACATCTGGAGGAACCGTTAGTGTCGACACATTTAGAAGAAGGCAGGACGTTTCCAGAAGAGGTTAAAATCGTCAATAAAAGCTACATGTTGGGCTGCACAGTTTAATTCGAGCCACATGTGGAAACTCAACGTGTGGCTGAAGCGATGCATGGTGCGGGTGTGAGGGGAGATGGTTCCGCTGATGAAGACCCGTGTACTGTGGGCCGAGAGGGAGTCAAGGACTTTGTCAAAATCCTGCTTCAGCTTCAGAGGACTCGTTAGAAATGTCATTGCAACCAACATGTATGACAACATCTTTAGCGATGTTGATGATGACATCCTTTTCCAAGATGTCACCTTTGCGCCAGGGAAGCAAAAAGTTTCTGTGGTTTTCCTCCTCACGTTCCTCGCGATGGAGTCTCCGATGATGAGGGTGGTTGGAGGGTAGCGGTCGGTGGAGGAGACTTCACCGGTGGAGGCGGAGTGGACGGAGAGGGATGGACAGAGTTGAGGGCAGGAGCTCACCGCTGGTGTAAAGAGCGGTATGGAGCGGCGAGTCCTGATGCGAGCTGAGTGCTGGGTTGGTGGGGGGATCGGAGGGGCTGTGGGGAGATGGAGGAGGGGGAGGCTGGGAATCAGCCGCCACAGGAGGGAAGTCATGGAGATCGAATATGCCATTTTTATTTTCCAGCTGGATGTTATAGTGGGGAGGTACACCAGAGGAGCACCTCCCTCTCCTGCTGCCAGCAACAACCAGGGCTCATGATGGGAAGGAGTGGAACTGACCACCCCGAGCCAGGAGTCATCAGGGACGGTGACCGGAGGAGGAGCATCAGTGGGTGATGACAGGCTCTGCTTCAGCAGCTGGACAGGCAGCTGGTCAGTCTGAAAATAAGTTTAAAAAAATCCCCAAAATGTCCTAAAACTGTCCAATAAAAAGTCTGAAAAATGTCTGAACAAAAAGTTTGAAAAATGTTTGAAAAAAGTCTGAAAATTGAGGAAACATTGAGGAAAGAAAATCGGAGATTACGAGAATAAAGTCATAAATTTACAAGCAAAAAAGTCATAATATAACGAGAATAAAGTCATAACTTTACGAGAAAAAGTCATAATATTACGAGAATAAAGTCAAAACTTTACGAGAAAAAGTCGTAATATTATGAGAATAAAGTCATAACTTTACGAGAAAAAGTCGTAATATAACGAGAATAAAGTCATAAGTTGTACGTGTTATTTTAGAGGGGAAATAGTGTGAAAATGAAGAACGTTAGTTTAGGTTTCACAAATAAGGGAATACTTAATCTTTTGGTTCACCAGCACCACATTATCATCAGTATCAGGACCTTGAAAAGATTGAGCAAGAAACTGCGTTGTCCTCTCGCCTGTTTTGTTGGTTGCTAGTAATATGTTTTCCTAATATTACGACTTTTTTTCTTGTAAAGTTATGACTTTATTCTCGAAATCTCAAATGTTTTTTCCCTCAATGTGGCCCTAATACTCCGTCGTAAAGAAGACAAATTCCTTGTATGTGAAAATAAACCCGATTCTGAATCAGTTCATTAATATATTGAAGAAGAAAAAAAACAGAAATTTAACTGTGACAAAATTAATATTCTGTCAGTAAACAGAGAAATACATCATAAAAACACATGATAAAAGCACATGACTGTCTGTCTGGTGGAGGCGGAGCTTCCAGGAGGAGGAGCGGGTAGAAGGCCTGCTGCTAGCGGGGCGACGGAGCTGGAGGAGCGGCTAGAAGAGACTCGAGACACCGCTGCTCGGTTCAATCCTCTGACAACATGTGTAAAGTCCAAATGCTGAGAGCGTTGGTGAAGCAGCGACTAACTGCGGCTGCTGAAGAGATATTTGGGCTGTTTGAAAGAACGATAGCAGAGTACGAGGAGGAACTTTCTCGATCAAAAGAGGAGAACGAGCGACAACAGAAACTACTGGACGCTCTGGTGGAACCGGAAACAAACAGAGCAGGTTTGTTTCTACTTTATTTTGACTCTTTTACAAGATGTTGCCTTTAAACAGGGACTCAGTCTGTCTGTTGTTTTCATTTATCACCGACAGGCTAGCAGTTAGCTTCCTGCAGCTGCGTCAAAACACACTAATATTCACACTGAGGCCGGATGTTCAGCATTTCTGGCCTTCAAAATAAAAGCACAAGACGTGTCACGTTCAAAATGAAAGCTCAACAGTTTTAATGACTCAAACAGCTGGATTGGATATCGGTGACAATGGGGCTGATCTATTCAATTCAATGTTTTTATAGTATATACATTTTATATATATATATATCTTCCTGCAGCTGTCAGACTCTACAACCAGTACTGCTCCCAGTAGACCACTTACACTTACACACCAAATACTGACAATAACTGCACTATACTGTATAATGACTGTGCATTATCATTATCATTATTACTGCTAAGGTGTATTTCATACTGTGCAATATTTTCAGGTGCAATTTCATTTCATTCTCACTGTGCAATATCATTTTCCACTTGTGCAATTTTGTTAATAGTCTGTTTATTGTCAATACTGTATATACTGCTCCTATTTTTATACTACCTTCTATTTAAATGGTTCATATTTTGTTACACTTTGTTTAGCTCTTTTTTTTACTGTGTTAGCTGATGCATCTTGTTTTTTGCACTATCCCCTTTGCTGCTGTACACTGCAAATTTCCCCACTGCGGGACTAATAAAGGAATATCTTATCTTATATACTGGAATTCCTGTTCAAGTTTTGACAGATATGTTGCTGCATTAAAAAGGTTTCTACCTGAATTGTAATTCCTGTTAATTTTTAAGATTTTTTTGTTTAAGCCTGATGTTGTCTTACACATAAAAGAATGATCCCAGTCACTTCCACACACTGAGGCATACAGCTGAATAATTAAACACCGGTATCGGATCGGGACTCGGTATCGGCCGATACCCAAAGCCCAGGAATTGCTATCGGTATCGGGACTGAAAAAGTCGGATCGGTGCATTCCTAGTTTTTTCTCCCAGCAATATCATTATTCTTTATTGAAATTTTGTACAGACATTCATGGTTCACCACTTAGCAACCCCAAGTTTTTTTGTGTAGGACTCAGAAGTTGTCATACAGCCGTAATAAATATCCGCAGATGCTTTAGTATATAATAATTATAAAAATCATCATACTAATAATGACTTTATTAAGGACACAAGGAGAAAGTCCATAGAGTAAGTTGACTTCATTCATACTTCATTGTAGATTAAAGTATTAATGGCTGCATGTCTGTGTTTCACCTTTACCTTCAGATGTCGACAAAGTTACTGTGAGCAAAGAAGAGTTTCCCCCTGAGCAACAGGAGTGGAGCTCCAGTCTGGACCAGAAGGACCCAGAGCCCCCACACATTAAAGAGGAACAGGAGGACCTCTGGACCAGTCAGGAGGGAGAGCAGCTACAAGGGCTGGAGGAGGCTGATATCATCAAGTTCCAATTCACTCCTGTCTCTGTGAAGAGTGAAGAAGATGAAGAGAAACCTCAGTCTTCACAGCTTCACCAAAGACAAACTGAACAGATGGAAACGAAAGCTGATGGAGAGGACTGTGGAGGACCAGAACCAGGTACTGATGACAAGACTGGAGACTCTTGTGAACCTGACACAAATGCACATGATGATGATTTAAAGGGTCAGTCAGGTTTAAACACTTTGAAAAATAACGGATGTAATACTGACCAGAAATCATTTCGCTGTTCTGAGTGTGGGAAACGATTTAGCCAAAACTCAAATCTGAAGATACACATGAGAATTCACTCAGGAGAGAAACCTTTCAGCTGCTCAGTTTGTGGTAAAAGATTTATACAGAAGGTTCATATGACACACCACATGGCAGTTCACACAGGGGAGAAACTATTCAGCTGCAGTGTTTGTAAGAAAAGATTTGCCTGGCGTCGACAGATCAAAAAACATAAATGTGTTGGTCGTCAGTCCTCACAGCTTCATCAGAGTCAAACTGAGGAGAACAGACAGGCAGAGCCTCCAGCCAGCAGCTCAACTGAACTGATGGAAACAGAAGCTGATGGAGAGGACTGTGGAGGACAAGAACCAGCCAGGAACTCAGATCTAGATAGACATCCAGAACCAGATACTGTTGAAAAGACTGGAGACTCTTCTGAAGCTGAGACTGATGACAGTGATGACTGGAAGGAGACCAGAGAACCTCAGTCAGGTTTAAACTCTCCGAATAATGATGAAGTTCCTGTAAGTGATGAGGGGTGTAGTGCTGGTGAGAAACGATTCAGCTGCTCTGAGTGTGATAAAAGATTTGGCCTCAGGGGAAATCTGAACAGGCATATGAGAACTCATACAGGAGAAAAACCTTTCAGTTGCTCAGTTTGTAAGAAATCTTTTGCACGACGTGGAGATTTACAGTTACACATGAGAATCCACACAGGAGAGAAACCTTTCAGCTGCTCACTTTGTACAAAATCTTTTAGACGAAGTGGATGTTTACAGACACACATGAGAATCCACACGGGAGAGAAACCTTTCAATTGCTTAGTTTGTGATAAAAGATTTTTGCGCAAGACACATCTGAAGAGACATATTAAAACTCACACAGGAGAGAAACCTTTCAATTGCTCAGTGTGTGATAAAAGATTTACAATAAGAGCAAATATGACATACCACATGGCCGTCCACAGAGGGGAGAAACGATACAGCTGCAGTATTTGTGACAAAACATTTGCCTGGTATCGACAGGTCAAAACACATCAATGTGTCGGTCATCAGTCCTCACAGATTCATCAGAGTCAAACTGAGGAGAACAGAGAGGCAGAGCCTCCAGCCAGCAGCTCAACTGAACAGATTAGAACAGAAGCTGATGGAGAGGACTGTGGAGGACCAGAACCAGCCAGGATCTCAGATCCAGGTAGACATCCAGAACCAGATACTGTTGACCAGACTTCACACTGTTCTGCAACAAAGTCTGAAGTCCCTGTAAATGATATCGGATTAAATAATGGTAAGAAACCATAGAAGGTGAAGGCGGACGGTCAAGCCCTGCCCACATCCAGTACGTCAACCGTGCTGCGTTCAACACAAGTGGGAATTTCGGAAGCTTGTCAATGTCCTGTGCTGCATTTACGACGCCCCCTGTTCTTTTTAATTTACACAAATGTTGTCATGTATAAAACTAAATGTCAAATGATGCATAAACATTTCTCAATTGTCAGAAAATTACCCGTGTACCATTTATACTGCGTTACCTGTTATCTTAATAGAGTATCTCTGGTTGTATTAGGCAATTGTAGGCAATATTGCAAACCAATAAACAGGACTACTTTATAGCAGTATTTGATTTTAATATGATTTTTTTCATCAATGTGATGACATAACTCGATCTGTAAAGTATTTTTGCTGGATTAGCCAATTAATTCATAAACAGTTTTTCTTTCTTTTTTTCACATAATATATATAAGACAATATACAGTATATTGATATTGCAACATAAAGGCATGGCCAGTTTGGGGCCGTCGGTGAGCGTCTGTCAGCCTAGTTTCTGCGGTGTGTCCCTCACCGTCGGCTCTAGTCTGCCCGTGTCGGAGGTTTTTCGGCCGATTCAACATGTTGAATGTTGTGCGGCGGCCCGACGTGTGGCCCTGGATGTTTTAAGAACTCTTATAAGCCATTGTTTTATTGCTTCGTTTTTTCATTTTACATAAGAAAGTAGAGATAAGTAACCTAGGCAACTAGTGTAGTAATAATGTATATAACACTTGTCAAACTTAAGCTTAAAGTTCTTTCCAGATTAAAAGATTTACAGAATAAAAATGAAGCCCTGAGCTCATATATAAAATGGAGGTCCAAGTGCAAAATATGAGAAATAACTTAATAAAATGACATGACACCATGGGCTGGTTTTCCTCCCCAATGAGTCACCAGCTGCCATTGGACATGACGTACTTTCAGTCTGATTACTTTTAAAGGTCCCATATTATGCTCATTTTCAGGTTCATACTTGTATTTTGTGTTTCTACTAGAACATGCTGTAATGTTTAAAAAAAACTTTATTTTCCTCATACTGTCAGCCTGAATATACCTGTATCTACCCTCTGTCTGAAACGCTCCGTTTTAGCGCATTTTGACAAAATTGCAACAGTTGGGCAACAGAATTGCGTTGCAAGGCAACAGCTTGGGTCCATGTGTACTTCCTGTCAGCTGATGTCATTCACATACACTGCAACAGGAAATAAACTGGGACACATTTAGAATGTTTACGTTTAAAACCGTGTAATGATCTATATATTGTATTTTTGTGACATCACAAATGGACAGAAATTCTAACGGCTTGTTTCAAACACACAATTTCTGAATACGGGCTGTGTGTATTTGTCCGTATATTGAGAGTTTTGATAGTTTAACAGTATTTATAAAGCACTTAAACCTGCTTTATAATATAAAAGACATGAAAATCTAATTTTTTTATAATATGGGCTCTTTAATAAAATGACATGACACCATGAGCTGGTTTTCCTCCCCAATTTTTGGGTCACCAGCTGCCACTAATAATGACGTATTTTCAGTCTGATTACTTTTAAATTAACTAACATCATGTGTCTGATTCATGAAGCAAACAGGATCAATAAATATGTATCTCTCTCTGTTGACTACCGCTCATATTTTCACTGAAATAAGGTCCCATGGTGGTCACCGGAAGGGGCGGAATTTAGGAGCTTTTATTTTGATGTGACCCGGAAGTAGTCGTTTGTGTGCTGTCGGTTTCGGAGAGCAGAAGTCAAACCTTCACACATCCATTAAGAGCAGAAGCAGCTACAGTATCTCTGTTATTATCTCTTCTTCTCTGACTGAGGGTGAAACATGTCCCGACTGCTCAGCCTGAAGCTGTTCATCAACCAGCGGCTCGCGGCGGCTGTAGAGGACATCTTCGGACACGTCGAGAGGACAATAACAGAGTATGAAGAGGAGATGAACCGACGCCATCAGATCCTGCTGGATGTGGTCTCAACACCTGGAAGGAAGCTGCGCAGAGACGCAGGTTGGTTTTCTGTCTGTAGCTGGAAACATGTTGACTGGTTCTGACGTCTGTGATAAGCTAATGTTAGCTAAACCACACACACACACACACACACACACACACACACCCAGCCTGTTAGCAACTAGCAGCTAATAGTCCAGCATGAATGATGATGTCATTAATAAAGAGCTCTTATCTGGTAGCTAGCAGCTCTAACTGATAGTAATTACTTTATTCATGATCTAGTATCAGTGGCTGATACACCACGTTGTCAATCAGCCTTGTTCACTCACTTACTGCTCGTCACTGATTATTCCGGCCCTCTGATTGGTTCCACAGTTTTTTCGGACATTTTTAATTTTTCGGCCATATTTTCGGAAAATTTTGGAATTTTGTTTTGAATTTTTGGACATATTTCACACATTTTCAGCCTTTTTTTCAGACATTTTGGGGGATTTTTAACCTTTTTATCAGCCTTTCTTCCGTCATTTTTCAAAAAAAAAATTTTTAGGGATTTTTTCGGACAATTTCAGACATTTTCGGGCATACTTTTGAACATTTTTAGAATTCTTTTTTTTACATTTTTCAAACAGTTTTGGGGATTTTTGGACATATTTTCACATTTTTCAGATTTTTTCTTTTGAATTTTTGGCTTTTTTATCAGCCTTTCTTCGGACATTTTTACAGATATTTTTCAGACATTTTTGGACATATTTCACACATTTTTTCAGACATTTTTGGGGAATTTGTGGCCTTTTTATCAGCCTTTCTCCGGACAATTTTTCTAACTTTCTTTTTGAGGATTTTTTTCGGACAATTTCAGACATTTTTCGGACACTCACTTACAGCTCGTCACAGCTTATTCCGGCCCTCTGATTGGTTCCACGGTACGT
>CAKAKR010057869.1:2648-18558 GCA_916700685.1 Adelosebastes latens | reverse complement strand
CAGAAAAGTCTAAGTATACTTGGCTTATACCGACAAGTATACAGAAAAGTCTAAGAATACTTGGCTTATACCGACAAGTATACAGAAAAAGTCTAAGTATACTTGGCTTATACCGACAAGTATACAGAAAAAGTCTAAGTATACTTGGTTTATACCGACAAGTATACAGAAAAGTCTAAGTATACTTGGCTTATACCAACAAGTATACAGAGAAGTATACTTGGCTTATACCAACAAGTATACAGAAAAGTCTAAGTATACTTGGCTCTTACTGATAAGTATACAGAGAAGTATACTTGGTAATGTAAACTAGTTGTGTATTCCGTTTACTAATCTTACACTTAAAGTACACTTAAAAGTATACTTTTATTAACTAAAAAGTGGGCCAATTTAGTCCCAAGAAGTATTGACGTAGTACACTTAAAAGTATACTACTAGTACACTGATATTAGTATACTTACTATGTAAAGTATACTTGGGAAATAAACTTGGACTTTAGTTAATTTTACTTGATAAAACAAACTTATTATACTACGTATACTAAACACAGCAGGTCTAAATGAGCGTCCTGCAGCTCCATCAGGAAATGGACTCTTGGCTCGGCATCCTCGAATTAAGAAAGTGGACGCCGCGTTCTGAGTTTCTGGCACGTTCGCTGCTGCATTAAGAAATGGACACCGGCTGCTTTGTTCAATTAAATTTCACCTTTAGCTGCCGCACTTCTTTACAAAGTCATGATGAGATTGTTTTTCATGGAAAAGGAGGCAGAAATGGGCCGAGAGCGAGCGGAGATATTAATGATTCTGTCAGCGTGTTATTGACTAAACGTTAAGAATCGGGCTTCAGACTGCAGGTGGAACTCGGCTTTAACCTCTTGGAAAGAGAAAGCCTGGTCCTGGGTGTGGATAATGTTCATTTACTAATGAGAAAATCGTTTAGGTTTAAATGTTTCAGTGAGAAGATTGAAACTCTTCCTCTTCTTTATCCTTAAACACTCTGAAGTGACGATGTTCTACACAAACACGTGAAGCACTCTGTAGTTATTTAACATGACAGACGTCTGTATTTGTGTTTTCTATGTGTGAGTTGTTATAAGATAAATGAGATGTTATAACGATATATTGATCCTCAGGATGGACATTTAGTCCCACAGCAGCTCAGAAACACACCTGAGAGAACAGGATATAAAGCTTATAAATAAGAAATAAATCAAGTGTGTGTAAATGTAACACATGTGAAGAAAGGAAGGAAGGAAGGAAGGAAGGAAGGAAGGGAGGAAGGTAGATGTGTAGGAAGGAAAGTAGGTAGGAAGGTGGGAAAGAAAGAAGGGAAGTAGGAAGGAAGGGAAGACGCAAAGAAGGTAGAAGAGTATGGAGGACGGAACCTGCCAAAATCTAAAATAAATTAATGAATAAATAAATGACTCAATAAATAAATAAATAAGTTATTAAATGTAGCAAAAATAATATTAAAAATAAATGTAGCCATTAATTATAAATAATTCAATAAATCAATTAGAAAATAAATAAATTTAAGGGAAAATTAAACAGAAGGTAAATAAATAACAGAATTAATACAAAGATAAATAAAGAAGAAAATTAATTATTAATTAATGGCTGCATTTATTTATTTTTTTATTTATTTATTTATTTCATAATATTGTTTTTACTACATTTAATGACATTTATTTATTTGTCGAGTCATTTATTAATTTATTTTTGATTTTGGCAGGTTTCGTCCTCCACAGAAGAGAAGGTAGAATATATTGGGAGTTTTTAGGTGTTTTAAATTAAATCTCTATATTTCATCCAGCTGATAAAAACAAACTGTAGCTGAACCGCAGATCTGAAGAGACTCTGAAACTCTGTCTGATCAATAATCTTCAAAGAGTTTATGAATTAAAAAACAGCTCAAACACCGAGAACAGAAATCTCTCTGAATCACTGTTTTTGTTTCGGTCATATTTTCATCAATATTCAGGTCAGATGGGAACATCATTCCAAATATCTTCATGAGAGAATATCTGAGTCCTTTGGCTCGTCTGCTGCAGCTCAACACATCAACTGATCCTCCGACGGATACGAACTCTCTGCAGCAGCTGAAGAATCCGACGCTGCAGCAGCACAGAGTCAATAAAGGCTGATGAGGAAATTAAACATGGCTGACCGTGAGTTTAATGAAGCACCGCCAAGCTTCTACTGCCTCCTCTCAGCCAATCAGACTGTTGTCAGGCTGTTAAATAGACGTTATCAGTTGCTATGAGCCCTAGTGCTTAAGTGCCTAAACCTAAAGAAGTTGTAGTTTTGTTGTCTAAACCTAAAGAAGTTGTAGTTTTGTTGCCCAAACCTAAAGAAGTTATAGTTTTGTTGTCTTAACCTAAAGAAGTTGTAGTTTTGTTGCCTAAACCTAAAGAAGTTGTAGTTTTGTTACCTAAACCTAAAGAAGTTGTAGTTTTGTTGTCTAAACCTAAAGAAGTTGTAGTTTTGTTGTCTAAACCTAAAGAAGTTGTAGTTTTGTTGCCTAAACCTAAACAAGTTGTAGTTTTGTAAACCTAAAGAAGTTGTAGTTTTGTAGCTTAAACCTAAAGAAGTTGTAGTTTTGTTATCTAAACCTAAAGAAGTTGTAGTTTTGTAGCTTAAACCTAAAGAAGTTGTAGTTTTGTTATCTAAACCTAAAGAAGTTGTAGTTTTGTTGTCTAAACCTAAAGAAGTTGTAGTTTTGTTGTCTAAACCTAAAGAAGTTGTAGTTTTGTTGCCTAAACCTAAACAAGTTGTAGTTTTGTAAACCTAAAGAAGTTGTAGTTTTGTAGCTTAAACCTAAAGAAGTTGTAGTTTTGTTATCTAAACCTAAAGAAGTTGTAGTTTTGTAGCTTAAACCTAAAGAAGTTGTAGTTTTGTTATCTAAACCTAAAGAAGTTGTAGTTTTGTTGTCTAAACCTAAAGAAGTTGTAGTTTTGTTGTCTAAACCTAAAGAAGTTGTAGTTTTGTTGCCTAAACCTAAACAAGTTGTAGTTTTGTAAACCTAAAGAAGTTGTAGTTTTGTAGCTTAAACCTAAAGAAGTTGTAGTTTTGTTATCTAAACCTAAAGAAGTTGTAGTTTTGTAGCTTAAACCTAAAGAAGTTGTAGTTTTGTTATCTAAACCTAAAGAAGTTGTAGTTTTGTTGTCTAAACCTAAAGAAGTTGTAGTTTTGTTGTCTAAACCTAAAGAAGTTGTAGTTTTGTTGCCTAAACCTAAACAAGTTGTAGTTTTGTAAACCTAAAGAAGTTGTAGTTTTGTAGCTTAAACCTAAAGAAGTTGTAGTTTTGTTGTCTAAACCTAAAGAAGTTGTAGTTTTGTTGCTTAAACCTAAAGAAGTTGTAGTTTTGTTACCTAAACCTAAAGAAGTTGTAGTTTTGTTACCTAAACCTGAAGAAGTTGTAGTTTTGTTGCCTAAACCTAAAGAAGTTGCAGTCTTGTTGCTAAAACCTAAAGAAGTTGTAGTTTTGTAGCTTAAACCTAAAGAAGTTGTAGTTTTGTTGCTTTAACCTAAAGAAGTTGTAGTTTGTTTATTTACTTTGTTAGAACGTGTTGATTTTAAGTTTCACTTTCACTTTTCCATCGTAGTAGGTGTAGTGGCCCCTACTGACCCACATCTATGGTGCTTATAGCGACTGATAACGCCTATTTAATGGCCTGATAACAGGTGAATCGGGTGCTCCTCTGCTGCAGTCCACTTGTGAATCACTCTCACGTTTCTCAACTCTAAAGCTTTTCTGGTGTTTCTGACGTGAGACATAACGAACAGTAAATCTACCGTTATTGATCCATTTCTCGTCCCGCTCTTTGTGGCTCTTTTCAACCTTGTTCGCCGATCTTGACGTAGATCGAAGGAGGCAGGTGTGACAATTTAATTCATTACAACTAAACACTCCTTTGAAGAAAAGAGATCAGATCCAATAGATTTCCTTAAAGCAAACATAAAGGTCACTTTTCTGTTCAGTTCACGGTTGGAAACCGAAAGAAGAAAATAAAAAGAAAGAGCCAAACAGGGACACAACATTCAGTGAAAGGACGACATTTAAAGGGTCATTTCACACTAATTCCAAAAAGAAAAACATCGTTCCACTTCAGAAACTTCATTCTTGAACTTTGGGATGAATTGAAACGCCGAAACCAAAACGTCTGAATGTCTGGACACGATTAGAGGAAGAAAGAGAACAATCTGACAACACAGCTCCAACTCAAGGTCCACTTACTACTTATGAAACTGAAGGTATTACACAAATTAGGGCTGCAAATAACCACTATTCTGACAATCCATTACTCTGTCGATTATTAATTTGATTAATTCCTTTTTTTTCAGTGTTTTGTTTAAAAAACAAAACTTATTCTTCGTGCTCTTGTACAATGATCTACTACACAACATCTTGATCCTCAGTGCTGAGCTGCATCTCAAATTAATCTCCAGGTTCCAGCTTTCAGATGATGTTCACCAGTTCTATGTGACATCTACTGTTGACCTGCTATCTCCCCATAAAGACCCCCTGGAGCCCCTAAAAAAAGAGCTCTATTGTGGGTCTCAGAGGGTTAAGTGCTTGAACACCCTGATCAGTACTGAACATTAGCTCCTGCTGGATCCTCTGGATGCCATTTGGGGCTCCAGCAGTGATTCTCAGCTGGCATAATAATCTTGTTTCTCATGTTCACATAAACAGACAGAAACCTGAAACATCCCAGTTTGTCAACAGTAGAAACACGAGGAGGGATCTTGTAGCAAAAACTGCACGATTAAGGCCAAAATGGCCCCACCCTCTCCTTTCACTTCTGGTTGCAAAGAACCCAAGATGGAGACGGCTTAGAAACCAAGATGGTGACGGTCCAAAAACCAAGATGGCGACGGTCCAAAAACCAAGATGGCGACGGTCCAAAAACCAAGATGGCGACGGCTAGAAACCAAGATGGCGACGGTCCAAAAACCAAGATGGCGACGGTCCAAAAACCAAGATGGCGACGGTCCAAAAAACAAGATGGTGAAAGTCCAAAAACCAAGATGGCGACGGATCAAAAACCAAGATGGAGACGCCTTAAAACCAAGATAGCGATGACCGAAAACCAAGATGGCGACGTCTAAAATGCCGAACTCAAGTCTTAAAAATGGTAATCCACCAACAAATGTGTGACGTCATGGTGACCACGTCTTCTATACGGTCTGAGGGCAACACAGCTCCCCAGAAGTGAAGCCAAAACAGAATACGCATTTTAAACATGGCGGTCGATCAAGTTCATGTAATTGTTGGAAACCAAAAATCGTGATCGTGATTCATATTCGATTATTTGCGGCGCCCTATATCAAAGCCAAAGGTTACAGGAAGCGCTAGGTTGAGAAGAATCTTCTGTCTTCCTGCTCTTTCAACAGGCCAGTGAGGTCCAGCAGCCAACAACACAACTTCTAAAGAGTAATAGCTGTGGCCTGAGGCTGCTGTGGAGCCGCTGCCCTGTGATCAGACCCCAGCCGGGAGGTCTCAGCCTTCCCGCCTCCCTCGACCTCCCAGCATGCTCTCTGAGAGCAGCCGAATCGCTGCCGCCGCCTCCTCTCCTGCACGGGGAAATGAACCCAGCTGAGTGTTTGTGCTGTCGCCTCGGCTCGCTGCCGCCGAACGCTCCAATTACAGGAAGCATAAATCTCTGGGAGAGGAAATTGCAGGAGGGAAGCGGAGGGAAGCGGAGGGTATATCGTAGCGCCGGGTCCCCCGGTGTAACAGGTAATAAGAGCAGAGCGCCGGGCGGTGCCTCCTGGGAAATCAGGCCGCTGGCCCTGCAGAGGGAGTTGACCGCCACCGCCACCGCCACCGCCGCCGCCGTGGTGTTACTGTGAGTTTCCCCGACACATTTCTCAAGAGTGGGATGAGAACATAAACCCTGAGAGACTGAATGCAGAGAAGTCTGCCGGCTGTTTGATGAGAAAAATGCTAACCTGTTAGCGCTTTGTTTCTGCCTCAGCATGGGTCGGATTTATGGCGGCTGATCATCCAGCTGTGGAGCATTAAACCTGGAAATAAACTCTGCCTCGCGCCAACAGGCTCGTTGGAGATGAACTGCTCCTCGCCTGGAAAGTAGACGAGATCAGGCGGCAGCAGCAGCAGAGGGGGGGCGGAGACTAAAAGCGGGTCGGGTCGGACAGTTTCCAGCAACCTTCACGGACTTTACAGGAAGTCACAGGAAAAGTTACTTCCTGTTAGATCCGATCTGTAGGCCACTTGTAGTTTTCGTTCTCGTTCAGATTTATTTATATTAGTTTGTAAATCTATGTGGAAATGTGCGTGTGTCTGGCGTTGGATTCTAACCTTTATCATTAAGTGTTATATATAGATAACCTTCATTATTATAATAATTATTATTATCAACCACACAAGATGTGTTTGTTAACAGATGAAACCTTCATTGCACAACATGAGACTAATACAAATCGAACCGGCGTGCATTGCAGGGCGATCGCCAGTGATCGATTCTGTGCAGGTCATGCTCATCATTCTGCCTCCACTTAACGCTCCGCCCACTAAACACCTCGTCATGGTTACTTACAGAGAAGAGGTCTATATGGCCAAAAGTGTGTAGACACCTCTGTCCACGTATGTTTGGTACTTTTGGTTTATTTCCAATGAAGGTAAACTTCCATCATCCATTGATATTTTAGACTTTTATGACCTTATGTCGACCTCTGAAGGACCCCGTTGGGTCCCTGGACTCCGGTTTGGGAACCGCTCAGCTTTGGCAGGATGTTAATGTCTCTCATGCACGGCTCCTAATTAAAATTGATCTGCGGTTGATTAACCGGCTTGCTCTCTGTAATCAGTCTGACTGATGACGTTCTTCAGAGTCCAAGAGGAAAAATCGAGGACGAGCGCTCAGCGTTTGAGGTTCAGTCAATTAAAATATAGAACGAGAGTGAACTTAAACACCGCAGCCCGGCCGACTGAGAGCGTAATTCAAAATATTAGAGAGGTCACGTTATAGAACGATCAGCTGATGTTATCCTGAGTGAAGAGAGTCTGTGACCACTGACTATTAGTGGAACAATTTAACCACAAACTGACCGTACACGGTCCAGACATGGTCTAGTCCAGGGGTCAACAACCTTTACTATCAATATAGCCATTTTAGGCAAAAAATAATGTGTCTGGAGCCGCAAAACATTCGATCATTGTGATGAAGGTAACACAGTTTATAGTCTAAGTATAAAGTATATAAGTCTAATGCAGTGAGGGCCAAAGAGACAATGTACTACGGAGTATTAGGGCCACATTGAGGGAAAAAACATCAGAGATTTACAGAATAAACGTTGTAATATCACGAGAATAAAGTCGTAATATCACGAGAATAAAGTCGTAATATTACGAGAATAAAGTCGTAATATTACGAGAATAAAGTCATAACTTTACGAGAAAAAAAAAAATAACAACTTTAAAATATTACAACTTTTGTTTCTTAAACTTACGACTTTATTCTCGTAATATTATGACTTTATTCTCGAAATCTCAGATTTATTTTTTTTCCTCAATGTGCCCCTAATACTCCGTCGTACCGTCGTACCATAGACCTACAACAATGATAAATAAAAATGAAAATGTAAACAAAGAACAGTTATTCATTTCCCTGTTTCTAACTCCACAGGGAGCCACTGGAGAGGAGCTGAAGAGACGCAGGTTGCTGACCACTGGTCTAGACTGAGTCTTGTTCACCTACTTATGTTGTACATTAGAGATATTTCTACCTCTCTTTGTTCAGCTTTGTCGTCCTTGTTTTTAGTTCTATAGTCATAGATTATAAAACAGGAGTCACATCCAACGGACAATAAGTTGATTTAAATGAAAACTTCACCCCTCAATCTACCGACCCTTTGATAAAGTGTGCCAGACGTCTGACTGCGATCAGAAGAGAAGTGTTTCCTCGACGGTTTCATTTCATAATTATCTCTCCAGCGTTTGATGGAGGATCAACCTGCCGTTACAACGCGGCGTTGTTTCGGTTTTTACGAGGCAGTCGGGTGAATTATTCCCTAAGAGGACACTTTTAAATGACTGGAACCTTTAGAGACACTGACTGATGTCCTCACTGCTCCTCCACTGGTCCATATCAATAAATGAAGAGTTGTAATTCACTGTTTTCAGGTGAACTCCTCTGACCTCAATCAATCAATCAGGTTTCTCCGTTTGCGTTGACTCACCGGTGGAGCAGGGCCCGTCGGACACCCGGGAGATGAGTCTCTGCTGTTTGCAGGACGCCTGTCGCCTGTAGCACTCGTTCTGGTAGGTGTCTCCGTTGGAGCCGCACACAGGGATGTAGTTTTTGTGACACTGGAAATCAAACACAATCAAATGTTAATTAAATCTCAATGTGACCGCCGGACAGGAAACACCGGACACGCTCCGGACCAGCAGACAGCAGCTTCTCTCCGGTCGGATTAAAGTCAGAGTCCACTCTGATGACGGAGGATGAAAGAAGTCGGATACATAAAATATATACAATATTACACTCTAAGAAAAGTTTGACCCCTATTTTTAAACACGCATTGCAGAGTGGGAACTATGCTAGCGCAAAGTTTAGTTAAAACTTTGGATTATAAAAAATCAACAATTAATGTCTAACCAAAAGAAGAAAGAAGAAAGAAGAAGAAGAAGAAGAAGAAGAAGAAGAAGAAGAAGAAGAAGAAGAAGGGAAATTCAATTTTGATTTTGAAAAATGATTTATGTTGAGGACTTATAACGTGAGCTCAGTGTGGTTTTAGTTGGAAGGATGTTGTGTTGTTTAGTTCAGCGGTTGTCGACCGTTAACGTTACCAGATACACAGGGATATTTTGCTGACTCATTTTGAGACAAACGATAGTTTGGTATCGTAATTTACATTTTACCAATGTTTATATTTTAGACTTCAGTGGACGTCCGATAGAGTTAGCTCCAATTTTAGCCTCATGGTACGCAGAGACCGATAGGTAACGTACAAATGCTAGCGTTAGTAGAGTGTAGAGGTAGAATGTAGAGGTTGGGCTGCTATTTAGCTACAGGTACGGGGGTTATACTGTTAATCTACAGAAGTTTAGGGTTGAAGAAAATGTCCTGGTGATTTTCTGCCAGGACATTATCTGTTTTTTCTACGGATTTTCTTCTTAGAGTGAACAGTTTCAGAGACTTTGGTGACTTTTAAAGAATGAAAATAATAAGTACACTGCAACAGCGTTTTATGTTTAACAGGCCGATTTTTAATTTAGCTTTTAATTCTCAGGAAAGAAAACTGAATAATTCTCCTCTCCGGTGTGAATCTCTGGTATAAACTAATATTCATCATTCATGTTCTGCTCCTGCTGTAGTATTTCTTTCTCTTAGTTCTCTCCATTTCTCTCTCCGTCTCTCACTCTCTGACCTTTCAGACTCGACGCCACCACGCCGTTCTGAAACCCGTCATTTCTAACGGCTTGTTATTTCTTATTGGAAATCAATGAACGACACCGAACAATGACAGATATTGTCCAGAAACCCTCACAGGTGCTGCATTTAGCATTGCATTTGGCATTGCATTTAGCATCGCATTTGGCATTGCATTTAGCATTGCATTTGGCATTGCATTCGGCATTGCATTTGGCATTGCATTTAGCATTGCATTTAGCATTGGTAACTCTGACTACCGAAAACTTGAAGTAACATTGCATTCGCTCAGCTCTATATCCAGTTGATTCGTGTACGTAGACACAACTTTCTCTTTTTTTTCGTGACGGTCAGCACAACTTTCAACAACGTATTTTTCGTGCATTTTCCTACGAATGTCCAGCAACACGTGACGCACGCGTTGTGATTGTTTGATGGTCCTATAAAGATGATCTTTCCAGATGTTCCTGTGGTGTGAGGTATGTTAAGAGTGTTTCTTACATCCCCCGATCGGCTCTGAAGTCCATCCTGGACGCACCGAGGTCAAATATTAAACATGTTCAGTATTTCTGATGGGATATCCTGTTGTGTGTGGGGAACCCCGAGGACAGCCAACGACAGCCGATAGAGAACCGAGCTGACTGAACGAGGAAGGACGACCACCGCCGTCACGGCAGCCGCGGCTAACGCATGAGCTAATGCTAAACGTGAAGCATAAAGTAGAAGTGAGATGGAGCTCAGAGATGGAGGAGGAGAAAGTTAACTTACAAGTGAAGCTTTTTATTTGCGCTTTTAAATGAAAAAAATAAGAATTAAATTGGATATTCTCTGAGATTAAAGCGACAAATTTACGAGAAAAATCTCACAAATTTGCGAGATTATAAGGTCTTAAATTTACGAGAAAAAAAACTTGGATATTGTCTGATATTAGAGCGACAAATTTATGAGAAAAAAATCTCTGAAATCTGCCAGAGAGGAGTTTAAAGGTACGAGAGGAGGAAGATGAACATCTGGTGTCATGCTGGGAACTAAGAACAAGAGTTTCATTCATTCAACATAACCTTATTCTGCTGTCAGAGACAAACTGCAGCTGCTACAGACACATATCAGAGTTGAGTAATCCATACTCTATTAACTCACAGCCATCAGTCATCCAGCAGGACTCCCTGCAGAGCCGTGACCTCTGCTCCGTGACCTCTGCACAGCCAGCACACATTACAGTACAGGTCAGGTCAGCGTGTGACGTCTGCCAGCAGCTTTATGGAAACACATTAATGACTCAACTATTGAGCAGCGATCAATCGCTGAATCAGATTCATGAGCTCAGAGAAGAGTCTGACATCCAGCAGCAGGACGCCGTTTTTTACTTGTTATCCTGGAACCAGTGGAACCATTGGAACCAGTGGAACCAGTGGAACCATTGGAACCAGTGGAATCAGTGGAACCATTGGAACCATTGGAACCAGTGGAACCATTGGAACCAGTGGAACCAGTGGAACCATTGGAACCAGTTGAACCATTGGAACCAGTGGAACCCTTGGAACCAGTGGAACCAGTGGAACCATTGGAACCAGTGTAACCAGTGGAACCATTGGAACCATTGGAACCAGTGGAACCATTGGAACCAGTGGAATCAGTGGAACCATTGGAACCATTGGAACCAGTGGAACCATTGGAACCAGTTGAACCATTGGAACCAGTGGAACCCTTGGAACCAGTGGAACCAGTGGAACCATTGGAACCAGTGTAACCAGTGGAACCATTGGAACCATTGGAACCAGTGGAACCATTGGAACCAGTGGAATCAGTGGAACCATTGGAACCATTGGAACCAGTGGAACCATTGGAACCAGTTGAACCATTGGAACCAGTGGAACCCTTGGAACCAGTGGAACCAGTGGAACCATTGGAACCAGTGTAACCAGTGGAACCATTGGAACCATTGGAACCAGTGGAACCATTGGAACCAGTGGAATCAGTGGAACCATTGGAACCATTGGAACCAGTGGAACCATTGGAACCAGTTGAACCATTGGAACCAGTGGAACCCTTGGAACCAGTGGAACCAGTGGAACCATTGGAACCAGTGTAACCAGTGGAACCATTGGAACCATTGGAACCAGTGGAACCATTGGAACCAGTGGAATCAGTGGAACCATTGGAACCATTGGAACCAGTGGAACCATTGGAACCAGTTGAACCATTGGAACCAGTGGAACCCTTGGAACCAGTGGAACCAGTGGAACCATTGGAACCAGTGTAACCAGTGGAACCATTGGAACCATTGGAACCAGTGGAACCATTGGAACCAGTGGAATCAGTGGAACCATTGGAACCATTGGAACCAGTGGAACCATTGGAACCAGTTGAACCATTGGAACCAGTGGAACCCTTGGAACCAGTGGAACCAGTGGAACCATTGGAACCAGTGGAACCAGTGGAACCATTGGAACCATTGTAACCAGTGGAACCATTGAAACCATTGTAACCAGTGGAACCAGTGGAACCATTGTAACCAGTGTAACCAGTGTAACCATTGGAACCAGTGGAACCAGTGGAACCATTGGAACCATTGGAACCAGTGGAACCAGTGGAACCAGTGGAACCAGTGGAACCAGTGAGCTCGGAGCGGAGAGACACAGTCTAGTTGACAGTAAGAATATATAGACTAACACACCTGGAACTGGCAGACACATTTGAGCTGAGCGCCGTCGTCTCTGCAGACGCCTCCGAATCGACAGGTGGAGTCATCACAGACCCTCAGGTCGCTCTTCTTCTCCGACAGATCTACGACACACAAAGGGTTAATGTGAGGGGTTAAATGACGAGGCGGAGACGGCGAGCGGAGCAGGTAGATCGATAACAGCCCAACAACAACATCCTCCACAAGCATCAGCACGCAGTCAAACTCTGACATCGCTCCTCTGATCACACAATCACTCATCAGGTTTATGAGTTTATGAACAATAACAAGCTGCTTTATGTAAATATATGTATATATTTATTATTGTAAATCAATGAACAACACAAAACAATGACAGATATTGTCCAGAAACCTTCACAGGTACTGCATTTGGCATAAAAACAATATGCTCAGACTGCATGTGATTATCATAAAGTGGGCATGTCTGTAAAGGGGAGACTCGTGGGTACCCAGAGAACCCATTTACATTCACACGTTTGTTTTTCCTCGCCAAAATGTAGCGTAACTTTGGAGCGTTATTTAACCTCCTTCACTACAAGCTAGTCTGACATGGTTGGTACCGATGGATTCATCAGGTTTTATAGTTTACTATGATACCAGTATCGGACTTTTATTCTGCCTTTCTTTCGGACATTTTCCGGGGTTTTTCTGGACCTTTTTTTTTTTTTTACATTTTTTGGACTTTTTTCAGATTTTTTATTTGAAAGTTTTCTGACATTTTTCTGATTTTTTTCTGACATTTTTAACATTTTTTTTTTATTTTTCAGATTTCTTTTTTTAAACATTTCTTTTGACAATTTTCAGGCTTTTCATATGATACCAGTATCTTCACTCTAGCTTTGAAACTGAGCCGCTACAACCTAAAAATCACAAGTTGCGTTAAAGAAATTAGTGACCTTTGTTTTGTCCTATTATATTTAACGCCTTTTGTTACCTTTTCTTTATTATGTACATTCTTTACGGAAAACTGTTAATAAGGACCGAAATAAATGACGACTACTCCTGTAAGTAATGAAGACGTCTAAAATACAGACTTTTCCAACTAATTCAGATTTTAACGTCCAGCAGATGTGTTACAGAAAGCTGCTCCGTCCTGAATGGGTCTACAGGCCGAGCCGAGCCGAGCCGAGCCGAGCCGCCGCCGCAGGACGTTCATGGCTAATTAAGTCCAACCAGCCGCCACATCCATCAGCAGCTCCGAGCCTGGAGGCCCACAAACACTGTATGTGTGTGTGTGTGTGTGTGTGTGTGTGTGTTGTGTGTGTGTGTGTGTGTGTGTTGTGTTTCCACATATTTAACACCAAGACAATTTGGGATTACGCGGAACGACAACCACAATCTTTAAACCTCCGCCCGGCGACAAACACGAATGCAAATGAGAGCGTCTCTCTGCTGTGTGTGTGTGTGTGTGTGTGTGTGTGTGTGTGTGTGTCCACGCTGTGTTATCTGGCTGATGTGTTTCTGTGTGTGTGTGTGTGTGTGTGTGTGTTGTAGTCGACCCGGCTGTGTTGTGTTCAGGTTCCTCGCCTTCATACATTTTACAACAGAAACAGGGATTTGAGATGCACATAATTCTCTTCTGGATCAGAGCAGAACTAAAGAAGCTGACGGAGCGTAGCAGCAGCAGCAGCCGCCCGGAGGCACATCCACCTCCCAAATCCCCCGAGCACGACCCGGTGGTCATGGCCACCCACCCCGACTCGTTATCTAACACCCCCCCCCCCGGACGTCGATACCTCATCTTCTGTCTGCTGCTCTGAGCCCTTCAACGCTCCGCATCCTTTAACCCTTTCAGCGCTGCAGAGAGTTCCTGTTTCACCAGACGGTTATCTGCTGCTTTTACTCTACGAAGAGATCAATTAATAATCACAGTCAGTGTCAAATAACAACATCTACCCTCCAAGACTCCATACGCAGCTACCAATGACTTCAATAATAGAGCTGTCAAAGTTGATTCGTTTTAACGCCACTAGTTTCTTTAACACATCAACACAACTTGTGATTTTGAGGTTGTAGCGGCTCAGTGTTAAAGCTAGAGAAAACCTTCCAATAAAAATTCTGAAAAATGTCAAAAAAAGTTCAAAAAATGTTTGAAAATTGTCCAAAAAACCCCCAGAAAATATCCAAAAGAAAAGTCCGATCCTGGTATCATCTGAAACAAGAAAACCTGATGAATCCATCGGTACCAACCAGGTCAGACTAGCTGGTAGTGAAGGAGGTTAAATAACGCTCTGAACTGACACTAAATGTTGGAGAGGAAAAACTGTCATGTCCATTTCCAAAGTTTCTTAAGGTTAGCTTTTAGTCGACTTCACTGCGATGCTCGCTTTCTAGCTTTTAATGTGCACATAGCAGGGTTGATGTTTGATTAATGCTCATATGTATGGGAAATATGGATAAAGTTTCTATGATTGTAGAAGCTCATTATATTTGTCCTTTAACCGTCACGGTGTTTAAAGAGGAACGGGAAGATGTTACAGTTCATCTGTGGTCAAAATACGCCGGCTGAACATGAATAAAAGCTTTCTGGAGACATCAGTACGCTTCACCGTCGTCTGGCTGAGGTCGGCTTCAACGAGACAAAAGACACGCACACGCACGGACACACGCACGCACACACACACACACACACACACACACACACACACACACTGATCTCCAGGTTTCCGTTTCATAGTGAAACCTCCTCGAGGAGCTGCTGCGGATTATTGATCTGGTTCTTCTAAAAGCAGCAGAGACGTGAAACAGGAGAGGGAGGAGGCTCGACATCCATGTACAATACCGCCATCAGTGATGCATGATGGGACGCCACATCCCCCCCCCCCCTCAATCACACTCACAGACACAAGTGTTCCACTCAGGGTCTGAAATACACTTCCTCCACTTCCTGCCGCTGTGGCAGTCTCAATCTCAATCTGCCACCAAACAATGACAGACATTGTCCAGAAACCCTCACAGATACTGTACTGCATTGAGCATCAGAAATACGCTCAGACTGCATGTGATGATCATAAAGTGGGCATGTCTGTAAAGGGGAGACTCGTGGGTACCAATAGAACCCATTTACATTCACTGATCTGGAGGTCAGAGGTCAAGGGACCCCTATTTAACCTCCTTCACTACCAGCTAGTCTGACCTGGTTGGTACCGATGGATTCATCAGGTTTCATAGTTTCATATGAGACCAGTATCTTCTCTCTAGCTTTACAGTTTTACACCATCAGTAGATGGATTGTGATGAAATTCTGTTCAGACTTTCATGATTTTTGACTCATTTGACTGTGATTTTGAATATTTACGTATAAAAACTTAACGGTATGCTTAAAAAAATAAAAGTCCATCAGGTCGAGACCGTAACATCGTAAATACAGAAAACAAAACACCAGCAGTAAGCGAGAGTTTTTCATTATTACTAGACCTGTCAAAGTTATAACAACGCGTTCATGTCAATTTGTTTTAACGCCACTAATTTCTTTAACGGAAGTTAACTTTGACAGCCTTAATACATATATATATATATAGATACATATATCTAT
Organism: Adelosebastes latens; assembly: GCA_916700685.1. NCBI lineage: Eukaryota > Metazoa > Chordata > Actinopteri > Perciformes > Sebastidae > Adelosebastes > Adelosebastes latens. Next base: position 2,919 of record CAKAKR010057869.1, on the reverse strand, counting down.
ATATATATAGATACGTATATATATATATATATACATAAAGCAGCATATTTGAGTATTAAATACTTGACAAATCTCCCTTTAAGGTACATTTTCAACAGATAAAAATCCCGATTTTATATTGATTATTATTCAACATCATCAGCATCACAATCCTGAGTCTAAAAAAATGGCAAAAAAATAAAAAAAAGTAAAACAAAAGGTCTGAAAAATGACAGAAAGAAGTAAAAAATGTCTGAAAAATTTGAAATATAAAAAGTCTAAAAAAATTCTG